>JAANSN010006598.1:0-10269 GCA_036850665.1 Dicranocentrus wangi | reverse complement strand
ATGTAAACTCTACGACTGATGTCAATTTGGTTAAAATTCCTCACCATGTAGGACCATCTTTGACAATAAACCATTATTATTATTATTACAGATTTAAATTGAAATTGGGAGAGCAGAGCAGTGAAATACGTAACAAGAGCAAACGATTGGATTTTAGCATGTCATCATCATGGATTCAGTGTAATTAAAGAGTAACGCATTAAATTTCTCAAAACTAATTAAAATTCGTCCGTCCTGAGCTTTAATTCCAGCTTTGGCCACAACAATTCACAAAGGCTGGCATTCACTGGCTGACACTCCTCACGACTCGGGAAATATTTTAAAGCTTTAATTTTAAACGGACCGAACATTGGCATTATTGTAGTCTTCCTTGTCCCAATAACTTACACCTAATATATGAATTTTTGTTATTGACGCAACCCCCATTAGTACAATTGCCTCCATTAAAGCTTTTTACAAATGGAAATTAATATATTGTAGCGTGCGGACAGAGCTCAAGAAAAAACAAAATTATTATAATCAAATCCACAATTTTTGCGTCGATTATGTTCCCCTCCACCAAATCGTTGACCCGCATATCCATACGACTCGAAGACTCTCTACCAAACATAATATCCATATCGGAGTCAGCTAGCTTCTCGTGATAAAAAACCACTTTTTTAAATTGTAAAAATTAGTGGGTACGCTAATACTGCTTCTGAACCCTTTTCCGTAATCCAACAACAACTTGTTTGCAATAGAAATATTTGTTTGCGAATCTATTTGATACAATGGAATTATTAAGAATGAGGAATCTGAATAGAACAATCATAATAATCCTTGCAAGCTGCTTCAGTTTTGGCCAGTCCCTGTTGAATGAAGAAATTCTCGGCAAGGTGGAGTTGAGCCGGGAGTACTCGAATTACCAAAGGAACAAGAACAAGCCATCCAATCCCTCAATCATTCTCAACATCAACGAGTATCTGAATACAATTGGCCCAACACCATGTTTGAGCCATCTGATCAACTACGGAGGTCACGACTTTCCGCAGTTCCAACAGCCGGTGGTGCTCTCCAGATATGACGTGGTCAAAACCCGATTTCTCCAAGGAGTCAAGTACGGCGGGGATAGAAGACGGCTAAAGCGGATCACACAGACGAGGCTATTCCCATGGGAAAAAGTACCTCGGATGAACGACTCCCTCGGAATTTGCACCCAATACTGGCCGCACATGCAATGCCTGGATATCCCCTTCTTGGACCACTCTGTTAGAATGAAACCCTGGAATTGTGAAGTCCATCTGTATCTCTTTCCCCCAACCAAAGATCCCCGATTCCATGAGCACATTTGGGAAGTCGGCAAGTTGGGAATGGTGTTTCCCGGCTCCCTTCGCCGCTTCTGGGTGAGGTCCAACCAAATTGGGAAGGAGGACAGAGCGGAGTTTATTGTGACCACGAGACGACGCTGGGACGTATTGGTGATGACTTTACCCAAATCAACCTCCACGTTCCACCAGGAGATTGAGAGCTGGTGGAGAGGCCTCCTTAGAAACTATGACCTTCTCGGCCTCCGTGATAGCTACACCACGACAAAGAGGGAGCTACTGGTGAGCATTGCAGTCTCCCGTGGTGGTGCTGGGACTTTGGCTCTAGACTCGGATCTCATGTTTCTACTCTGTCGATATTGCAAACCCTGCGTTCCGCTCTCCCCTGTTTGGCTAGGGGCATTTGGAAACCGAAATGGGATAGCCTTGACGGGACTACTGGAGAGCCGCTACGCGCGTTCCGCTCCTTCCCTGAAGCTGACTGCAGCATCACAAGGATATTTCAACATTCTCATTAAGAACAACTTCTCCATTCCCAAGCAATCCTTTGGAGACATGAGCTCAAGCCAGTTTCATCGGCTAATCCATTCCACCCGCTCTCTGGAGCAGCTTCGGTTCGAGTTTGACATTCTGCACCTGCGGGATACCTTCAAAAATGCGACCATTCAAGTGCCCCTGCTTAGCGGCTACCTCAAAACAAAGGGGGAGGATGAGAGGGAAAACCCGGTTGGCTGTCGAACCTCAGACAATCGCGACTTCAATCCCATGCTGGTGGGCACACCTTCAGGAACATATGGTCACTCCATTGCTGATGTGCACTACACCCAGTTGCAATTTGTGAGTTGTGGGGAGCCGGAGGTGAGCCCGCTCGGGATTCACAACTTGACATCCATTTTCCACTGGCAAGTCTGGCTGGGCTTGGGGCTGTCAACTCTGGCAGTGTCAATTTGTTGCGCACTACTCCATCCCGTGCAACAACAAGTTATTTACCAGAGCATCAAGAAGACGGCAACTGCAGTCAGACTGTGGGACTCGTTCGCCGCTCGCCTTCCACAAGCGATTCTCATGTGCTGGAAGGCAGTGACGGAGCAGGGAGACCCAATACTGGAAACACGGATTGGCTGCCGACAGCTCAAAATCGTAGCCATTCCCTTTGTCTTCATCGCGATTGTGCTGAGCAACGCGTACAAAAACGAAAACATCACCAATCTGACCCTCCCCCGAGCCCCCATCCCCTTTGACACTTTCCAGCGTCTTGTCAGCCACAATTTCAGCATTTACACCAGAGCGGTTACACTCGTCGGACTATCTTCCCTTCCTGATGGGCTAACCGCGAAACAGGATGCCTATCCCTTTCTTCCTGTGATGCTGCGACTGATGCAGGCAAGTGGGCTGAGTGGGATGGCAAGGGCCCACCACCACGACATCAGCACATTCCTCAAAAGTGAGCTGTACTACTTTGCCAACTCGGTGGACAGCTTCAACGGGGACAAGGTGCTCCCTTCCCGGGTGCGGCTCAACTTTTCCAAAACGGCAGAAATGCTGATGCTCCACACCAAAGTGCACCCGAGCTCGGCGGACATGGGCATCCACAAAAACTTTAGTTTCGAGAATGTGCTCGAGGGATGCAACAAGAGCGCCTTTTGGCTCCCCGACATCCACGCAAGAGAGCTGTACTTGAGGATGAAGGGGCGGGGCAACTACTACTCCAAGCGCGTGTTTCTCGGCAACAAAGAGCGCTACCTCAACTTTAGCTTTGGGTTCCGCGTGCTCAACTGGATGTCCCCGCTGGACTATCGGAGGGTGCATGCCCTTTTCAAAACCTCTGGGATTTACGGGTGGAGTGACAATTTGCTAAAGGACACCATGACGCTGCTTCGGAACAGGGAAAACAGCACGGGGCTCTCTTTTGAGCCTTCGGATCTCAATGGGAATATTGTTGTCGTGTTCTTTCCGTTGGGCTATGGACTCGCTATAGCAATTGTGGTTTGGCTGGGGGAGCTTTCCTGGTTTTCATGGTTTACAAGGGATGTTGCTGTGGTGTGGAGATGCAGGAAGGCTGTCGGAGTAGTCGGAGATGTCAAAATTGGGTGCAGGGTTTGCCTTTGCCCCACCAGAGCGAGAAAAGCTTGCGCTAAGTTGGCGGCAGGAGGAGGTCACAGGCGGAGGCGACGACAGGTCCCCTTTCAATAGAACATGATATTATTGCCATAGTAGACCCTGGATAAATTGTAGTGGATCGTTTTGGAATGTAAACGAATGAAATAGATGTTACAGCAAAGTCATTGGGAAAAACTGGCTTTCATTTTTTTTCTCAAAAAATTGCAAGTCGCATGTAAAAATTCTTTATTAATTCGGCAGTTTAGTACATAAAACTCGTCGTATTTGGTTGGTCACATGGATAGAAATGCAGAGATGGAACCTCGAAATAAAAATCAATATCACAACGTGGACTAGCCTAGCGTAGAATTGGAAATTTTTTTGCATGGGGTTGAGTAAAGCAAATAAACAATATACTTGAAGAAAATCTTGTGGTAATACAATAAAGCCCACCTCTTGCTGGTTTGTCGTTTTTGTCCGTCTGTCTACTTTTGAATGGAGACTTTATCATGTTGTTTTAGCGTTTTGGGTGCATATTATACATGTCATGTTACATGATTGGCCTATTTTACGCTTTGAAATTTTCTTTAGCAAAGTATCAATTTCCAGTTATTTTTTCAGAGGCCCTAGCTCGATACGCAACAATCAACTTGTGGTACAAAATCCCTTTTAAATTTCACTTATTTGCACCTTCTCGTCATTAGTTTTCAGTTGATTCCAACTGGAAAAACGTTGTAATCAGCTAATGGCCGGGCATCTTATGTGAGTAGTTGCATGCAAAAAATTGGAAAATAAGAAATACGCCACTGGCGCCAAGCCATGTCCTCGTTCTACAAGGATTTTTTTCAAATACTAACAAATTGATCACATAAGCCCAATCATGCTGAAAGCCTTACCACGAAAAATTGAGAAAAAAAATTTATGTTTCGTAACAACTGTATCATGCGATATATCCAACACGACACAATTTCTTCTCTCTTACGAAAACAATAATACGTTTATTCTCTACCTAGAGGTAAATTATTTGAGTTTGTGATGCCAGTTAGTATACCCCTTGGCTTGAGACTATGATGATTTAAACATTTTACATTTAGAATTATTATTTTCTGAAAAGGTGTAATCATCACGTTAGCAATGCGAAACCTGTGTGGAATCCTGATTATTATCCTCAGAAATTTCCCAAGTCTTGGCCAGACCCTGGTGGGGGAGGAAATACTCGGCACGGGCGAGTTGAAGCGGGAGTACTCGAATTACCAAAGGAACAAAGCCAATTTCTCAATCCTTCTCAACATCAATGAGTACCTTAGTGTTCTAGGCCCACCAACATCCTGCTTGAACCACCTGATCAACTACGAAGGGCACGACTTTCCTCCGTTCCAACAGCCGGTGGTCCTATCCAGATATGACGTTGTCAAAACCCGATTCCTCCAAGGAATCAAGTACGGAGGAGATAGAAAGAGGATACGGCGGATCTCTCAGACCAGGCTATTCCCATGGGACAAAGTACCTCGGGTGAACGAGTCCCTGGAAATTTGCACCAAGTACTGGCCGCACATGCAATGCCTGGATATCCCCTTCTTGGATCACTCTGTCAAGACGAAACCTTGGAATTGTGAAGCCCATCTGTATCTCTTTCCCCCAACCAAGGATGCCCGATTCCATGAGTATATTTGGGAAATCGGCAAACGAGGAATGGTGTTCCCCGGCTCCCTTCGCCGGTTCTGGGTGAGTTCCAATCAAATTGGGAAGGAAGACAGGGCCGAGTATATTATGACCACACGACGGCGCTGGGACGTGATGGTGATGACCTCACCCAGTTCAACTTCCACGTTCCACCAGGAGATTGAAATCTGGTGGAGGGGTCTCCTTAGAAACTATGACATTCTCGGAGTCAAAGATAGCTACACCACGACACGGAGGGAGCTACTGGTTAGCATTGCCGTCTCCCACGGCCCTCCTGGCACCTTAGTTCTAGACCCGGATCTCATGTTTCTACTCTGCCGGTATTGCAAGCCCTGCAGTCCGCTGTCCCCGGTTTGGGTAGGGCCTGCTGCTGCAAACGGATCAGCCTTGGAGGGATTAGTGGAGAGCTACTACGCTCGGTCTGCTATGAGCTTGACCATATGGGGAGCATCCCAAGGATGGATAGATGCATATTTAAAGTATAACAGGTCAATTCCACTACACTCGATTGGCGATCTGAGCTCGAGACAGTTTCATCAGCTAATTCATTCCGCACTTTCCCTCGAGCAGCTTCAGTTCGAGTTTGACCTTTTACACATTCGGGAAATGTTCAAAAATGCGACTTTTCACTTGTATGTCGTCAGCGGCTATATTAAAACGAAGGAGGAAGATGAGAGAGACAACCCGGTTGGCTGTCGAATTTCAGACAATCTCGACTTCAATCCTATGCTGGTAGGCGCCCCTTCAGGGAAATATGGTCACTCAATAGGCGATGCACACTTTACTCAGTTGCAATTTGTGAGTTGTGGGGAGCCGGAGGTGAGCCCGCTAGGGATTCACAACTTGACATCCATTTTCCACTGGCAAGTCTGGCTGGGCTTGGCGCTGTCAACTTTGGCAGTCTCAATCTGTTGCGCCCTACTGCATCCCTTGGAACAGGATCTTTGCCAGAGCAACAAGAAGACCACTGCAGTCCAACTCTGGGACTTGTTCGTCGGGCGCCTTCCTCCCGGATTGCTCATGTGCTGGAAGGCTCTGACCGAGCAAGGGGGTCCAATATTGGAAACATGGATTAGCTCCCGACAGCTCAAAATAGCGGCCATTCCCTTTGTCCTCACTGCGATTGTACTGAGCAACGCGTATAAAAACAAGAACATCACAAATCTGACCCTCCCGCGGGCCCCCATCCCCTTCGACACGTTTGACCTTCTTGTCAAACATAATTTCAGCATTTACACCAGAGCAGTATACACACTTGGCCTCTTCCATCTTCCTGATCAGGTAAAAAATAGCACGGAAACTTATCCGTTCCTGTTCTTTGCCCTTCGTGTGCTCCAAAGGAGTTTTTCCAATGGAAACATATCCACCACTCAGCATGACATCAGCACGTTTTTAAAAGGCGAATTGTACTACTTCGCCAACTCGGTCGACCCCATTAACTTGGACAAGATGTTCCCCTCCGTGACGTCAGGCAACTTTTCTCAACTCGCTGAAAGGCTGATGCTCCACACAACAGTTCATCCGAACTCAATGGACATGGTAGTGCACAGAAACTTTAGCTTCGAGGATGTTCTGGAGGGATGCAACAAGACAGCCTTTTGGCTCCCCGACATTCACGCGAGGGAGCTGTACTTGAAGATGAAGGGGCGGAGCAACTACTACTCCAAGCGGGTGTTTCTCGGCAATAAAGAACGCTACCTGAACTTTAGCTTTGGGTTTCGCATGCTAAACTGGATGTCCCCGCCGGACTCTCGGAGGGCACAAGCCTTTTTGAAAACCTCTGGGATTTACGAGTGGACAGACGGTTTGTTAAAGGACACCATGCCCCTACTTCGGAACAAGGAAAACAGCACGGAGCAGCAGCTCTCCTTTGAGCCATCGGATCTAAATGGGAACATTGTTGTCGTGTTCCTTCCGCTGGGCTATGGGCTCCTTGTATCAATCATAGGCTGGCTGTGGGAGCATTGCTTGTTTGCATGGACTAGGAGGGATGCTGTTGGGCGGAGATGCCGTGAGGCTGTCGGAGATGCGAAAATTGGGTGCAGGGATTGCCGCGTTAGAGTGAGCCACACTTGCGCTCAATTTTTGAACGGAAGACGTCACAGGCGCATGCGACAGCGACTATGTATGTAATACTTAATTATGTAAATCTTCACTCCTTCTGTAACATCTTGCTTTTACATTCTAAATACTATATTCTATGCTTTTCACAACATAATACCGTGAAATATAATCAGATACTATAACTAATCAGAATCAGACCAATAACAATAGCTACTTTTATATTTTAAAGTTTGTGTAATCTGCACTAGGCATGTATTATAGCGCTATAAAGAGAAAGTAGAAAGGAAGCGTAAAGGTTTGCTTCTCAACGCGTCCTTCCTTCTTATCAAACAATCACATAAATCTGATTTTTTCACGTGACAAATGATAAAATGATTTCATGTCGACGTTCAACTACTACACGGGAATTCCCAATTGCGACGTGGGTGCGCCTGCTGTATAATATGACATTTGCACAACAATTTCTTGGATATGTTGGATACATTGTTAGTCACTATTGGATAATTATACGATTAGTTATGATTAATATGTTTATGAAGAATTGCCACAAGCCACTCATGGTCAGATCATAATCTCCCTCCGTTGTCAATTTTTGATGTATCGTCGAACTCAAAGCGAAACACCGGTAGTCCACGGTCATATAGACGGTCCCCGTAGACTGCTTTAAATGAGGCATAGTGTACAGATGGAATCTGCGTCCACCCGTTCTTTTACTTTTAGTCTCGTTCCAGCAAATCCTGAAATCTTGCAGCTGGATTCCACCTACATCTAATTGGCCAACTGCTGAGAAGAATGGTAGAACGCCATATATAAGTCTTGTTGAATGTTGTGTGATAGTACTCTCCTGGAAAGCTATTTTCACTTTTGCTTTGACGCAGCCGAATCACTTACGTATAGTAACTTAGAACCCGAAATTATAAGCAAATATAAGAATAAGTTGCAAAGAATGGTAGAATTCCATATATCAGTATCGTTGTGTGATAGTCCTCTGGGACAAACTTGGTATTCCGTGCACGTGTTCTTGGCATCCAACTCATCGGTTCTTAGCATCGGTTGAAGCATTCAAGCTGCTGAGAGACATTTGGTATTCGGTGCGAGTGTTCTTTCCGTTGAAGCATTTAAGCTGCTGCGGGACATTTGGTATTCGGTGCGAGTGTTCTTTCCGTTGAAACATTCAAGCTGCTGAGGGACATTCGGTATTCGGTGCGAGTGTTCTTTCCGTTGAAGCATTTATCTTGGAATTAATAACGCTTGCTAACAACAACGAAAGAGCAAGGTCTGCCTCTCCGAATTTGATTTGGTATTTTTGCTGCAAATTGTTAGGTTAAGATCTGCCTTAGCTACCTGAAAATTGTAAGGCAGCTCAGAGGGTGCCTTCCGGATAAGGAATCAAGCGATTTAACAAAAAATCACCGGTTTTTAGACATAGACGTGACCAATTAAATTTCCGAAACATATTCCAATCGTCAATTTTGCTGATATTTGATAGATGTTGACAGAATCCAAATTTTTCGATGTGGTCGTACGTGGCCACTGCTTGGCTTCCTAGGTCGCCAAGCTCGATACATTATGGTTTCCAATACTACATCTTCAGATAAGCATTAGGTAAACTTACTACTTCCAGAAATACATGCTATATATGGGTCACCTTACACTTTCGTAAGATTTTCTTTAAAAATACCAATCGCATACTTATCGAAAGGATAGGCAGAGCCTATCCTAATCGAAGGAGCAAGGCTACCTGTAGCTAAGGTGGCCATTCTTAATTTGGGCCTTAAGCTGCTGAGAGACATTTGGTATTCGGTCCGCGTGTTCTTTCCGTTGAAACATTCAAGCTGCTGAGAGACATTTGGTATTCGGTGCGAGTGTTCTTTCCGTTGAAACATTCAAGCTGCTGAGGGACATTTGGTATTCGGTGCGAGTGTTCTTTCCGTTGAAGCATTTATCTTGGAATTAATAACGCATCTTTCCTTTAAAGCATCAAATTATAATCATTGAAAGTTCCGGCTCATGATGGCATTGGAGGAACATGATTTTCCTATTTTTATATGAATCACCTCCCCATATTAATAAGAATGCTGTGCTGCTCTGCTCAAGAATGAAATGTGGAAACGGTCTTGAAATAGGAGTCAAAGAAATGGGAGAGCTCCAAAAACCGGATGGTGGGGGGGTTCTAAAACGTAAAATAAATAAAAAACAATTATTAGCAAAACAAGCTCAATTTCATTTTTTTCATTATAATCATCATTGTCTGGAGGATTACTCGGAATACTTTCGCCTGTCCTTAGTGATCCACAATTCTTGCAGTTGTAGCACTACTACTGCAATTATAAGCCCACTTAAGATAACCATATTTTCAAAACAAATCATATTCTTTAGTTTTCAAATCAGACCGCTAAAAAATACCATATCGCATCGCACGAGCAACACAGTATATGGAAGGATCTAGCACACAAGAAAATAATATTTGTAAGGACAAGCTGCGTTGTTTGGGTTTAGTTTGTAGAAGCTCACAAGTGTCGTGGGTTTTGTTATGGGTGGATGAGTTGTGCACTTGGATTTGGTAAACTCTCCCTGGCGTACGTGAAGCAGAGTAAAAATACCCGCGATCTGCTGTTGCTGTCGTACCCAATAAATGCTTCCTTATTTTAAAAATGTAAAACTAGCTTTGTGTACGGAAGTAAGGGGGTTGGCGATGGTTACTGGTTTAGTGAGATATATTAGTAGTTGTATTGTTCGTAATATGGCCATGCATAAGCACTCCTTTGTTTATTTACATTCTAAAAAATTCGTATTGAGACCTTAATCTGAGTGTCTCCCCAAATGGCTTGTTTTGAGTGAAAACGACTTGCCGGGTTGGGGTAGCAGCGAGCGACACATTGATAAATGGAAAATATTTGATGAGTTGAATGATTTCCATTGTTAGTTTATGAAAAGTTGTTTTATTTCTGTTAAAAAGCTTCAGATTTAAATATTCAGAAAAGAATTCACACTGATTGAAATCTCAAAATCACCTGGTTGCCTAGATGGGTTACAAAGGACTTTAGCAGTAGGGCTAAACTCGAAACTAGTTGCTTACAACCTGACCACCCCTCGGACGCCATCACTTCGCACAAGA
>JAANSN010006597.1:0-10270 GCA_036850665.1 Dicranocentrus wangi | reverse complement strand
GTTCCTCTACGGCAGCGTCATGATTCTATTGCCGACACTGATAATCGTTCCGATGACAATTCGCGGGGTGTTGAAAGGGATTCGGAGAGATTTCAGATGCAGAGGAGGTGGCGGTGGTGGGTCTGGCTACCCTTCTTCTCGTTGGATAACCACAATGAGGACGAGGATCCGTCGGCTGGAGATCGTTTGCAATACATTCAACGAGAGTCATCGAGTGGCCCTGACGGGAGTAGTAGTGATTGTGAGCCTCCTGGTGGACGAAATTGTGGCACTGTATGCCACACCGCAAATGCCCACATCCAACATTCTGCTCCTCCTCTTCATGATGGGACTGGCGTTCACCATTATCACGGTCCACGTGTGCCTCCAGCAGACCATGGCGGATGTGTGGACAGAGTCAGGCAAAACCTTGACATCACTGAAGAGAGAGACAGCAGGTGGAGGAGGACGCGGACGGACAGCAGCTCGCGACTTTGACAAGTTTGCAAACTCCTGTAGACGGCTTAAAATCATGTTTGGAGCAAACAACTTCATTGAGCGGGATACGCCACTAATCACACAAGGGTTTGCGATGAACCAAACGGCAAATCTGCTCCTTCTCCGCGACTAAAATAACATGCTTTGTAGATAATGAAAGCTAAATTAATAATTAAAAACAATTATATTCTATTCCATTGTAAAACATTTTTTTGGTAATAGGGTAACATGCTATTTGGTCGGGTAAGAAGGATGAGGAATTACTGAGTAATGAGTGAGTTGTACCTGTTCAAAGGAAAATTGAATGATGAGGATGGCAAGTTAAAAAGTAGTAATAAAATATTCAAAGGCTGCATAAAAATAATGTTTACATATGTACATAAAATCGTACACGTATGAAATAAAAAGAGCCACGACATTTATTTATTCACATTCCATAATGGATATTATTATTTACAGGAGCGTGCGTGAGTGAGCTCATAATGGGAGATTTTTTGTCATCACACCACATGCAATTTTTTAACCATGTATTCCCAGCAGTGTCCATCCATCCCCAGCTAAAAATACCTACTTACATCAAATTCAACTGTTTATATCTCAAATTTCTCAAGATATCCACACAAAAATATATATCTGCGACAATGAGGAGACCCATTTGGCAAGATGAGTAAAGTAAAAAAATTAGTAATACTGGTGACTGTATGACTAATTGTTATTGACTGATGATCCTTTGTCTCTAATGAAATTCTCTGCTCAAACAAAAAAATTAGAAACCGAGTTCAAGTACTATCCTTCTCTCTCGCCAATCCACTGATCATTAATTAACAGCCTACACGAAAATGTATTCATGGATGTCCCTGTCACAGAACACATTAGGAGATTGAAGCTGAGTGTAGCATAATGCTCAATAGTGGAGAGAAAGTCTTGTGAAAACAAAAAAAAAGCCTCAAGTTCGTGCCTATAAAAAAACCCCATTCATTCATACTGTGGCTCATCTCATCAGCTAATTTACATACCTACCTACGGGATGTTCGTGTTTTTGTTCGTTGTGATGAATTCCATGTAGGTAATAGGCTTATTATGAGATGTTGATAGCATGTAATGAAAACATTCCATATCATCATGAACTGGACGGGGATCCGGAAAGAACACTCTTTTTTCATTATTAATTATTAGGCAACGCCCCGAAGATTACTCACTTTTTACGTCTTGCTAATATGGTAATTTATTTCCTTGATGCAGGATAGGTGAATCAACCCAGTGAAAATACAAGCCGCGATTCCATGCTCTATGCTCTATTCAGTATCCCATTTTTACTCTTTGGTTAGAAAGTGTCTGTGTCGGAGCAAAAAAAAACTTCTCTCGTATTGGGAACAAGAATAATAAGGAACACAAGTAAGTGCAATCCGAAAAATCATGATTTTCACACAATTTTCTCAAAAAACATTGGTGGCTGTCGTCGTCAACATTATTATAATTCTGCTACAAGAAAGGCCTGTAGCTTCATTTCTCTACGATTGTGAGGAAAATGCTGAATTTGGTGGAACTAAGCAAGATTTGTTCCAGAAAAAAGGAGGAGAGAAAGTACTTCCATGTGTATTTAAAGACATGGAGATACCTGCGAACTACAATAAAAAAGGTGTGCCTATAAAATAAAATCGCTCAATTTCGTGTATATTATTATTATTTCGTATATTCTGATAACATTATTTTTGCTTGAGTAAAATCCGCTCTCTGTTCCGTTTGTTTCAGTACCTCCTAAATTTCCAAACATGAAGTTTAACGTGAGCATCGAAAACGTCAAGTTTATCGAAGACACTGGGGTATAGTAAAAGGACGGATTTAACACGTCAAAAATTATTTTTTATTTTTAATAATTTTCTAATAATCCAATTTCATTTCTAAGAACACTATTAAAAATTGTGGTAAATTCCAGGAATGCAATGTAACCATTTTTATGATTTACTATTGGATTGATGAGAGGTTAAGTATTGTACGAAGAAATGATAGTAACGAAACCACCATTTGGCTAAATCCTCCGTCACTACTCAATTATTTTTGGAATCCAACGCCGAAAATCGAGTGTAACATCTTTTTTCTACATAAAAAAATTAAGCTTCTTTTTTTAGCTTTTTTAGTTTCTTCATCTTCTACAAAAAAATTTCTCTTTCATTTACTCAGACTCTTCAACCACCCAGAGTTACGGGATGGTGGACGGGGAGTTTGAGAAGCCGAAGGAGAAGGGATCAGTAGTTCTGGAACCATACAATTCTGCCAAGCATAACATTACAAAAGCTGTTAAGTTTGGAGCATTTGTGTTGTACGTCAAATTAGAAAAAAAAACTTTCTCAAAAAATAGGATGTATGTCCATTTCCATTAAAAAAAATTTTTTGCAGACAACACTTTCTTATCCCATCTGAAAACTCGTATATACATTATCCATATGACAAGCACGAGTTTCTTGTCAACGTGCGCTCAGGTAAAAAAATAATTTTTTGTAACACAATTTCGTAATTGTAAATCCAATCGTGGCAGTAATATTAATATTATTCTGCGATTTTATTTACAATCCAGGATTCGATGTGGAGGGGGATTCTAGCCGAATTTTTTTCAGGAAGCTAGCCATTTGGCACCCTTCCTTTAAAATTGGAATTAATGGATCGGGTAGCCGAAAGGAAATGGAAGATTTTGGTGAGTTTGTAAAATAATAATAATAATTTGAGTAATTATGTTTCTCGTTTCTGCAAGTAAAAAAGGGTTGTTATAAATGTGGATGATATGATGGCTTTTTTAAAAATTAATTTAGACTTTGGTGACGAGGAGCATGATAAATATCTTGGATTGGTAATTCTGCTCACCCGAAAACTCAACATCCACGTGATTAGAACCTACATCCCAAGCGGACTATTTGTGATCCTGTGCTGGCTGAGCATGTTCGTGCCGGTGGAACTGGCCACGGAGCGGGTGGCCCTTTGCACTGCTACCCTTCTTACAATCACCATGTTCTTCAATACCATCTCGTAAATTTACAAACAAAAGTATTAACAAGGAAATTGCCAAATTACAAGTTGATTGCAAATTGTGACACTTACTTACTCGCTTTCTACATTATAGAGAAACAGGACCGGATGCGAGTTACATGAGGGCTGTTGACACTTGGCTCCTCGCTGCCACCACTTTTGTATTCCTCGTGTTGTTTGAAAACCTCGTCGTGTTGAAGTAAGGCATAATAATATGGGAATTATTTAAAAGATTTTTTTACATTTCGGAATGTCTCTAATAAATTGCATAATTTTATATTAGACTGACGGGAAGGTTTACTAAAGACAAGTTGAAGCTGGAGAAAATCTCTGAGAATATTCATCAACTACAACTTGAAGCCATGGAAAATGTGAGATTTAAGAATTTTAAGAAAAAAAATTGTTTTGAGAGAAGTCAATCCGATACAAAATTAAGTTGTGATACATTCCAATATCTTATAGCGATCTAATCTGTCGGAGATATCTAGTGGAGGAGCTGACGAGGGAGGCAAAAAAATTGTCAGACCAACCCATTTGCCAGGAGGAGGAGGTGCTGTCGAGGTAGGTGATATGAACCAAATCGAGGAGGACATCAACCAGCTCCGTGCCAGGAAATTGGTAGCAGCAAAGATCGTGGATCGGATTGGAATTTTCCTAATCACTGCTGCAATCCTCACTTTTAACGGGATGTACTGGACTTGGCTCCTGATTGCGGTGCAGACGGATTGTCAGCGAGATTTCAGTTGTCCCCCCGTGGACTAAAAAAATTGATGAGGGAAGATGTGCGACGGGTTTTCCGGTATTTGATGATGAGTATCAAGTAGAGAATGATTTTCTACTCCAAATACCTATTATGCACAGCTTTTGTCAAGGACATTTATTTATGGGCTTTAATTATTTTTTTAACTTTAAAAGCTTGCGTCGTTATTATTTGCATGTGGTTGGATGGAGTATATAACAGCAATTCAGTGTATACATCCCGTCACGTTGGGTTTATTATTGTAAATACTCATGCAATGCAAATAATTCTGGAATCTCATCAAATAGGAATTTTTCGTGCATAATCGCGATGCATGGATCTGGGGTGAAGTCTTCTGTGATTTAATTTGTGATTGTGGAGACTCTGCTTTTAAGGTACTGTCATGTTGCCATGCAAATTATAAAGGTTGGTAAGGTCAAATCCTTTTTTAATTATAAGAGCAGGATTTAGTTATAGCAATTATAATTTATTTTATTACTTAAATGTCAAAAGCAGACGCGTCATTCATCTCTAGTAAGCCCTGTTGTTGCCTGTTGTTGTGTGTGCTTACTAAAACCTGCGGGCTAGATGCCCTGACTTGACAAAATAATAATGTAATGATTGCTAATAATAATATAGAGAGAATAATATGTGTATATTAATGGGTGCATTACACGCTATGCATATCGGAGTGCTGGAAAAAGGGTCCATAATTCCATCTTAAAATTTTAGAAGATGAGCAGTCACTTGTGCGTGGGACAATATCCCTGACATGAGAAGAGGCAACATTTTTTTTTTTGCACGAGAGTGAAATGTCAAATGAGATGATCAGGTTTAATTCTCTCTTCAACCAAGTTTTTAGTAAGATCAAACTTGTTAGTAATAAATATTTACTTTTTCTTACTAATATAGTAATTCTTTCTTCTTATCTTGACCATAATGTATGAAATAAGGCGTTCTTGAATTACGCTACTAATTATGTGGCTTCACAGCGTAGTATCGACAGTCCATGTGTCGTGTCTACTCTTAATTTAACTTATACACATCTATCTAGGATTTACTCAAATTTCAAAAAGTCAATTAGTCGTTTCTGAAATTAAATTACTATATAGATGGTAGTGAAATGTCTCGAATATTTAATATATCTTGAAAATATCAGCAGCAACAAAATCAAATGCAAATATACATATATATTATACAATTGTTCCAACAAACATATTTACTGATAAGATGCATAGATTAATGATAGTCTTAATCATGTAATGATATAAGTGAAGAAGTTAAATCTCCATCGTGCTAACACTAATACTTGAACACTTTTTCGGAAAAATATAATAATGCAAGTAAAGGATGCACACTTCTAGCTTTAAATACCCACCTTAACTTTGTAATAATATGTTAGCCTAATATTTAGTCTACTTTGACTTTTTTGTATTTACACCTTAACTTCACAACAGTTAAATCCATTAGTTAATACACATTTAAAATGTCCAAACTCCGCAACTTGAAAAAATTTGCCATTAATCAAAAATCAATAAATGTTTTACGATGGCTTGATTTTTTGACTGGAATCTTTATTCTGGGGAAGATGTTTCCGGGATCATTTTCATTCATGATTATTAGTTTCCCATTCCAACAAAATAAACTTGCACTAGCTAAATTAAAGTAATGCAGTAGTAAATTAATTGTGATAGAGGGCTAGCAATACTTGTCTATGTCATGTCAATGCATGAGATGAACGTGACTTACAAACGGGAAATATACACTGCTCCAAGTTAACATTGGATGTCTTGTGGTTTGTGATGAACAGAAGTTGATTCTGAGTACCTTTCATTTATAATAATATTGATTTTTAAGTATTAGGCAATAATGCCAACTTTCGCTTGGTTGGTAGTACCAAACTGTATTCGTCATGCAGAGCTTGCGCAATGACCCAGATGAAATAACGCTCATAAATTAAAAATTAAAGCTTTCTCAAAATTTTTCTATGAATCTATGAAAAAATCCAAAATGTTAACATGTACTCAACATTTTTGTCCATGTAGGAGTTTTCTTACTTCTCATCATTTGCAAAATGATGTTGTAAATTGCTCTAATGGTTTATTTAATTTATGAAATTAGTAATTATCAATATTAGCAGTAAACATATATACCCAACATTATATTAGAAATAATAACAATAATAAAATAATAAAACGTTGCGGTGGTGCTACATCAAGTCAGCGGAAAGTCATATATTACGAACGACAGAAGCAAGAATAAATAAATAAGCATCGTGCAAATTATATCGAATTTGTGATTGCAGATTTTCAAGTACAAAACAGTATTCTATGACGATTACTTTGACGATTAGTTTAGTTTTAGAAGTATGTTTTCCCTATTAATGATTTTCTCCCTTGCTCATTCCACTACCAATGGGCATTAACCACAAATGAAATACACTGTGATCGTTCTCTATCCTGGAGATAATATTGTAAAAAAGTTGTTGATGGAGTTTGTTTTTGCCCCAAACATATTGGTATGAATAGAAAGCTAAAGTTCAGGAGTTTCATATGGGGGATATTGTAATTACAAAAATATGACCACCTTACTGACCATGTTGGGTTTTAAAAAGTCTGCCATCTTACTACCATTAGGACTTAGCAACATCCTCCCTGAAGCCAAAGGTTCTTGGAACATGGTTCCAAGATAGCACAATATTTTAGTTTCCTGGAGGGTTGTTCTAAACAGGTTTCCGCTGCATCCTTCCTTGCGAAAGAGTGGGGTTATATTTCATATTCAAGTAATTATTGGTCTCTCTATGGTTTGAGGTTCCGTGCAAAAACTGTCTTTCCTCCTCTTTGGTTAAAAGCCTAGCCTTTGACATCTTCCACCTTGCGAGTAAGATGCAAATCAGGATTGCGAGGAAAACACAAAGTGGGATTGTAATTGTAATTAACCACAAGCTTCCTACTTTCTCGGGTTCTTCAGGAAATGGCTTTGGTCTCCGAGGTGCTTGGCTAAGATAATCTGCAAGTTATCCGTATGCATGCCGTAATTAAAATATCAAATAATATGGTTCATATTAAGTGTAATTCAACATCCTGGGTTTCTTTTGTATATGTGAACAGTGCCTATAAGTTACTGTTCTGATTAGTGAACTGATTTTATTCTTGATTGTTCTTGAAAAAGAAGGCTTTGGGCTGGAGTGTTTCATTTCAAATGTGGGGTTTCAAGAACATCACATTCATTTTTAGGTATAATAATGCTCGCTTAGATTTTGTTTACATGTTGGTTATATATACCTAGACGGAATTCCTCCTCCTCCTCCTCCCTCACCATCAAAGTTAGGTGATGCATATAAAGCTGCATGCAGCCCAATTCCGGTTGATTATAATCCATTCAAGAACAGGGGGCTGTACGTAAATATGTTTGTTTTGCGCGTATTTTTTTAATGGATTTTTGCATAATGTCTGTACGCTTGTGAACATATTAGCAGAAGAAAGAATAACTCATTTCTGCTAATGTGCTATGGAATTTCCATTTTGAGGTAACCTACCTGATATGATTATCGTTTTTTAGGTTTGGCTATCTTGGCTTGGCTTGGCTCAGGGCTATTAGCATTGAATATGACTCATCAATCGTCATCACGATCCAACGAATTGGAAAACAAGGTATTCAGTTTTATGAAAACAAGTTGTGTTTGTTTTGTTGATGTTTTTTCACAATTTCACTCATTTAAATTTTGATCCATCGTATTAAACGGAATTATAGATTACAGCCGAAGAAAATTATTTTCAGTTGAGGATTGAGAATTTGAAGTGGGCAAAACAGCATGAGTTTTTTGCAAATTCTATGTAAGAGTCTGCCATTATTGGAGAGACACTGAACTGGAGATGGAGATGTAAATTTTATTTCGCAGAGGAAGAGGAAAACCAAAATATTCATGTACACCAATCACCACAAATTCAGATTGGTCGACCAGTCGGAGAACCAGATGTTTTAGCTATTTGCTATCTCTTACTAAGGTCATTGCGCGACTATAATTTTCAAATTTAAATAATTTTAATTTACAGTTGCTGAGGTAGCTTCATTAGCACAAGCAATCAAATCGACATATCTAGATTTTTCTGTGAATTTGAAGATATTGCTGAAAGCAATTCTCCCCGTTCTTTTTCGTCAGAAAGACTACAAGTTTTCATCAAGAAGTTTCCCGGTGTCGGTGATTTTTATTTTGATAGTAAGTGTCAACCACACTTGCGCTCATACCAGCATAAAAAGGCACTGATGGATTATCAGCTAATAAGTCTTCTTTTGTAAATTACCTTTTAGGTGAGCTGGAGCTTCACTCGAGAAATGCTACAGGTTTTCGTATTAGCAGAGTAACAGATGATTAGGGGTTCTTGCAACGGGATGAAAATTCATTCAGATTGGTGGATGGCGCCGTTTGGATAGAGATAAAGTTAACACTATTCAAAGCTAGTAGTAGAGCAACAAATGTAGACAACCGCGACGATGATATTGTATCTGGAATCCAATCTGTGATTTTGGATGTATTATCAACTGAAGAATCATTTTCCGATACTATCAGTTTATGTAGTGGTGGTGGTGATAGTGGAGACGGAAATGGAGCAGTTAATGCGAATACGGAAATAACTTCTAGTAAAATCATTCTTGCAGGTATTAATATATACAATCTGTCATGAAATCTTTAATTGTGAACCATGCATTCACCCCAACCCCGGTTAACCTGACCTAACAATTAAAGAGTGTGGTTTGGGTTGAGTTTTCTGTTAGTATGACCTAGGCGCGCTAGGAACCAAACAAACACAATATGTTATCGATTAAATATTTATTCCTCTACTATAACAATGCTGAGAGGCAGTCCGGGCATTTGCGCCATATCCATCATTATTTATTTTTTTAAGTATAGACTATCGAGAAGGGATCAATTAAGCCAAATATTACATTATGATTTTATTAGAAGTTATCTGGTAGACAATTTCCATTGATATGTATTGCTTTTCGACTTTCTCCATTATTCACGAAATGGTAGGTTTACATATGGTTACATACATGCCTTTATAAAGTTTTTTGTGGCCTTTATAATAGTATATTCAGTTTTGTTGTGCGACTTATTAATAGAAAACGCAACCAAGAACATTTTTTGTTCAATAAACAAAATAATTCAAAAACTGCATGCCCTTCCTTTTCATGATGCTACTTTTTTCTTGATTTCACAGAGCACCAGTGGCCCTTTACTAGGACTCTGATGAAGCGGCTGTCTGTCTGCTTGAAAGAATGTATGAATGCAATGAAAGAATGAAATATAACGAAACAGCATAGCACAAAAATGCATGAGTTTTTTCTATATATGTATTTTAGCAACCGTATGCGTAACTGCGCTAGTAAGGTCTGACACTGGATAAATTCAGGGGGAAGAACTGGAGAGGGAATCCAAGTGACTCCAAACAAGCTGTCAACGCAAACTAAGAAAAATGACAAAATAAGTAAAATTAATTAAAGTTTTTATAAAAATGTACACCCAACCTGAAGAAGGGAAAATAAAACCGAAACTAGTTGCGACGGTGTACTAATAAACTGACGAGTTCACGGTGCATTTCATTTGCCATTTTTGAAAAAACAAGCTTAAAACTCTTGCATATTTTTACCAATTTTGAGTAGTAATATTATACAGCTATCAGATAAACCAATACATAATTGCTTACAATGATAAGTGAACATTCCGCTTGTTGTAACTGGTCTGAAATAATAAAAATGTTTTAATTATAAGAAAACGGTAACTATGTTTAATATTAATAAAGTTTTTAATCTAAAAATGCAACTGCAGAAATGCAGCGTTCAATATATTTTATTTTTACGTGAGCTTTAACAGCGTGAAGAGAATACTACATTAGTTGTTACAGACACCAGGTGGACGTGCAGATTTTGTCTTGCTAAATTTAATAAACATTTAGCATTAAAAATACACTATAATATTCATACTAAAAGTGTTGAATTCTTTTGCGGCTTAAAAGCAAAAAAGAAAGGACC
>JAANSN010006596.1:0-10270 GCA_036850665.1 Dicranocentrus wangi | reverse complement strand
GGAAGAATCCATCATAATGGTATACATTGATACACTATATATGAATTTGGGCGCATCTAAAAATTAAAAGGGCGATACAATTCAGGCCACACACAATGCTAACACAAACAAAAAATACGATGTCCGCAGTTTGTCTAGTCTAGTACCTATATCTTAGTACTGAATACACATAAACACTAGAGTTTACTTTTAAATGATAAAGCCCTGAAGGATTCTACTCTATTTTATCACCGTCACACTTATTCCAACAAGGAGGTCCAACGGCATGCAATACCATAATATCGTACTTTTGCATGCACCTAAAATTTCAGATATGCAAATAAAAGTCCCTATGTGGAACTCGAATATTTTATGCCATTTGTTTTTCAACAGTCCAGCTTAGTTCCAGTTCAATACTTTACAGCGACACCGCTTTATAATGAACATGCAATTTGGAGAAGCGCAAAAGAAAGACACACGCTTCCATAAACGTACTACACAAGATAAAATGTTTGCACGATACCATTACTTTTCTCGGTCCCTAGTCTCTATCCCTATTCATTCATATCATGAGATAGTTTGCAATATGAAAACAAAACAACACGGATTCATATGGAACGAAGCCATTGCCAAAAAGCCCTGCATGTATTTTGCTAAGCTACTTCCTGCTGGTTCTTCATCTGCATTTATCTCTAGTCTGAATAGTCTGATTTGTATTTGTCCTGTTACGTTACATTCTCAATCCCAACAAGTTCGTTCTCTTCACAAGGAGACCTGCGTTGCATTTGACATTCCGTGCAAATCTCCCGTTGATGTAAACGCTACGTCAGCACTTCAATAAAATGCGTGGGAACAAGTAGATTTTATTCTGGTAAAATACATTTACAAACAAGGTGCATAATGACAAATAACTGTAGTGTTACGTTGCACGGTTGCGTACATGTTTCCTCACGAGAGCTGACTCATGTCTATGTGTAACAAAATACGAAACACAGTGAACTCGACACAATGAAGCGACTACGACTGAATAAGCGAGATCCCAACAAATGTAGAAATAGGACGATGTCACAAGATCTAGTTCGTCAATTTTTCATTCATAACAAAAGTATGTATATCCTGAGATCCGTTTCGCTTTAATGCTATGTGTTGTGTACCGGCACACGCGTGTTTTGATTCTGCACATTTGTAAAACGCCAGATTGTTATTTTTCCCGTGCCAGTCCCGTAGAATTTATAAGCATCCATCAGGTTAGATAAATATTTATGGTGAATGATATGCTACTCCAAGAACCATAAGATCGTGTGATCATATCAACTTCCACAAGATAGATGCAAACATATGGATTCCTTCTAACTAATTGCCAATGTTTTCCTTTGACTGATTCCTTGGAATACATACAAAAAAATTCCAAACGGAAATTTCATTGAAAATGACCTGATTTTACCCTATTATGAAGCCCCACACAACTACCATAATCTCTTTTCATAGACATCCTTCGCCATTCAAAATAGTTCTGAGTTTTATACTCATTTTACGCTGAATAATGGCCCGACTCGGCCCGAGACGCGTTCTATATAGCCTTTCCATTTTGAACGGCAACGTTCCCAAGTAAAATCTTAGTTTCGGTGTATTAAAATGGGCTCGGCCATACTTGTGTACAAAAAATACATTTGTATCATCCTTTCGCATTTTATTTCTTCATTATTGTCAACTGCGGTATATATAACAATTCTCATTGGCTTTCACCCACTAGGAGCAGTTTAGCAAAATTGTCGTCGAATCCGTCCTTTCGCGTTCTCTTTAATGGCCATATTGCATTGGCATTCTTCCCACTAATTTTGTTCAGATTCAAAAAAGCGAAAAAACCAGAACCAAAGCCAAGTCCAGCCCATCATACGATAGCCGTAGGATTCCATGCACGGTCGCTGAGACAAATTTTTAACCTCATATCATGCCACCACTAAAATGCACTTGGGTTTTCTTTAACATGTTCCAAGATCACACGTGATTATTATTTATTAGGGAAATTATCAGGCCAAGGCAGACAAAGCTAAAATGAAACGGTGGATTTCGTATAATTCAACTCAAGAATGTGTATATATCTGCGGTGGCTGTGTATCACTTGCATTGTCACATCTACTGAAAATCTTGCTGAATAAACTGCCTGCCTCATTTCTCGCCCGTAGAAGAGCACATGCGATAGGATTATTGAATTCATTACCTATCTAATACCACACAAAGCTCATTTTCTATTATGACCGTTGGAAATCGTTATGTGGGCAATAAATTTGCTTTTAATGTTATACTGTGTTCTTTGGTCCAATATGATATTCATTTAGTATGATGTCTAACTATGATGCATCAAACCGGGGGAAAATACAGAAAGGGATATCAAAGAACATCTCTGTTTACAACTACATACACCAAAGGAATGCTAATTGCTGGAAATTATTTGATGACGCAATTCAAGATTCAATTAAAGGCGGCGCACTCTCTTTCCGTTTGACGTTTTAGTAACAGAAACAGTTTGATCAGGAAGTGAATGTCAATTTGAATTTTGACACTATGATCTGTGGCACAACTTTGTCGCGATTCAGTTTGTATCATTATTGTATAACTACAAGGAGACATGTCGCATAATTGTGAGTCTTTCCTGTTCAACCTCCTCATAAAGGTATGACGCGACGTGTCAAATCAATTGCACTACAAAATTAGGCATATATTTATTAGACAATTTAGACAAGTTAGTGGCAATTTTATTACGTACTCACTGATGATAACAAACTTTGAGAGTTCTAAGTTCTAAATTTGTAACTTGAAATATGATTATCTACAAAGTTTCGGTTAAATTATATGAGAACTCTCCAATAATTCAAATGTGGACCTACACTTATACAGTCGCACATTCAATGTTACAGAGATGATCATTGGCAAATGTTGCTGCATGCCACGACAGTTTCTCATCCTCATCAGTGCATCGTGTATTTAGAGAAACTGCAGTGCGATATGCGATTTTAGTACATAAAACAGTCGGTGAATTTCAAAGTCAAGTTCGTAACAGGCTCAGCCAACACTGCATTTATGTAATATCCAAATGTCATTACACTGTAGCCATAAAAATGAAGATCATTCTATTCTTAGTCACGTATCATGGATTGATATAGGGTGGTACGTTAATTAGAAAAGATTGCAAAATGTAATTTACGGTGATTATAGTATGAAATGTCTCAATTGGTTTTCTTTGAAAATAATTCAAAAGACAAGGATAACGTAGTCTACAGACGTTCAAGCCATTAGGACAGATGTTAAAAACATGTATGTGAGAAAAAAGTATTACATATAAAGTGCCAGCTACACTTATGTACAATCAGGTCTTGCTGCAAAAATTTTCAAAAAACTTATATAGTAGTGAGTAAAGAAAGCCATAATATATATAGGATCCCGAGCCCCATAAGCAGCAAATCTGCAAAGTGGTGCAAATATGTAATCGTTACATAAAAGTGCACGCAAGATTTAGCTTGTCAATAATACTTAACCATTAAGCGTGCCTCCTTAGGAAAACGAATGTGAGCAGACTGTTTTCGAGTATCCTCGATAGTGAATAGAATGTCATTTAGAGAAAACATTCTTATATTTTTAAAGAAAATGGCAGATAAAATAAATATGCGGAACTATTTTTGCCACACTATGGAATTGCATTCCCGTATTGCGTGATTTTCCTTATTTCTTACATCTATTGAATTTTTATTGTTACTTTTATGCTGCTGTCTGTTGTTGACGCATTAATAAGAAGGCATGGAATCAGAGTTATATATATGCGTGGCTCGATCAACTCGAAGAAAATAACTGCGACCATCGTTAGCTTTAGCAGTTGAATAGAACAACAACCATTAAAATACAAAGGAACAAATAGTCGTTGAGTTTTGGCATTGTCATATTATCGTTGGTGATAAGCACCGCATACAAAAGAGTATTCACTACCTTCCAATCGTTTATCCAGCATAGTGGAACCTTTCTCCGTACATTTTCCACAATGTGGAAGGATAGTTTGAGCACAAAAATGAAACTCTGCCTAGACACGTCTACAGACAAATGAGCATGGGTCGCAATGTGCATGGCAATGGCAAGGTCAACCATGACAAAATGGGGAACAACTTTATTTTATAGAACCACGCCACTGCAGAATCTCGTGCCAGCTTTTCTGTCATTACTTCATTCTATGAAAAAGTCCTAAATTCCCTTGCACCTCCCTTTATCTGGAATAAAATGATAATGTCATTGCTTCTCCGATTTTGACAGCCTTCTGGCCTTCACCCAGCAGACAATAGTTAAATTGTGAAAATAAAAGTGGCAAAAATATTGTAGACTGCACTTTCACCGAGTCAACTAAAGCGGAAATACTTTACAAGACTGAATGCCTATAATCACATGAATACGAAATATATTGTAAACCGATGTAAACGAAAATGTGCATTGTACGTATTGTGCACTTAATGTGCTAGACACTTTAATAAAGATTTTAAAATATTTTATATATTTAATAAAAAAATATCTGGATTTATAGATGTTTATGATACTAAAAACATTATATCTCCACGATACACATATTACGTCATGTTCGATGTTTTCAGAACTATCCAATAATTTTCAGTTAAGAGCCACTTGCAAATAATTAAATGCAAAGAAAATATTAACCTAGAATTAAACCAGAATCGATACTATGCCATGTGCCACTCCCTTTCCAAGGCTATTTAATTCAATTCTTATGCAGTCAGTCGTCAGTACCACCTACCCAAAAAGTATTCCTGTTAGAGTATATAATATTCGTTTTCATCTGCACACAAAACCTGAGAGGACGGGAAATCCACCGAAGCTGATAGCTACGAACGAGTATTAAATTACCTCCGCCACGCCTACATGCATGTGCAATCAACATGCTCATAATCCGTGGCACATAATGTTCATCTCCCCCATCTCATTTCATGTGTACTTTATCCTTTTCGTTGACTGAGCGAAAATAAAGGAGTAAGAAAGAACGAAGAAAGGTCGAAGAAAGCAAGAGTAGAAAGTAATTCATTAAAACTTTGCCTTGTAAGCTTCAACCCTATATTAATCCTCTCCTCACACAACTTCATTACGTGTATTCACGATAGTTTTCCACTTTTCCAGAAAAATACTTCATGGAATCAGTCATTAGTTCCATCCACTAGCGTCACTTGAATCACAGGGAAATGTGCTGGAGATTTCAACCCACGTGCATCAAGTAAGAATGGCCATGTTACCGAGAATGCGAAACAGATAAGGATAAAAATGCCGTACGTCTTCTCACTCGTCACGCTTAAAACAAGTATGTGTATTGTTTGGTTTAGAAGGTTTCTAGTTTCAGTACTTAAATGGGAATGATACCTTTTTGTACATTAAAGATTCCCCATGTCATCATTAACGTCATGTGTCTTAACAATCTCAAAGCGCTCAACGTTTTTACTTTTACTTTATCTTCGTACATACGTAATTCACATTTGTAGCAAGGTGGAAACCGTTTCAATATCGCAAATATGCGAAATGCATTTGAATTGAACTTTGGCTGCATGGCACTTTGATTTTACTTGTAATTATGTTCTGATTTAGTGGTAGTGACTAACTCAACTCATTGAGTAAGGATAAATCACCGAGCATTTAACATAATACCACAAATCTGTAACATTACTTTTTTATATCTGTGGGATGAATTGTCTTTTTTGACCTACTTTTACATCTAAACATGTCCAAACATTCCCACAAACCTAGTTTCAAATGAGTTTCAAAGTTGTGTAATGATTCAAATTTGCACGCACATTCAAAGTTGCAAAGTCACTTGTTGTGCAAGTCACAAGTATACACATCATGCGAGTTCATTTCTGTCACTCCATTTGTAATCCTGATATGTAAATACAAGGATGAAGGGTTAAAGAGAAATTGTAAACTTGTGAAACTTGCAAATTTGCAATGTGAGAAAGTCCATCTTCACAGGAAACCGAGAAAAGAACTAGTCCTCCATAACAGTACAATTGAACAAGAATTTAGACATCCTGTACGTCACGCATAATTCCTAAACTTTTCATGTAGCCTTGCGCCTATGGATTTAAGGCTTTTGCTAATGCGCAAAGTTTACTTTTTATATCTTCAACAAATTAGACCAGAAAGAAACACCCGAAAGAAAGCTGATGTGTTACAAACCTTCTTTGCTCCTGTACTTTTGCATGATTAGCCACATCCGAGGAGGAATCCGGTTCAACGGAAGAGAGTTTTCTAGACACTTGATTGCGAGCCCGTTCCTGACTCCTATGTCCCCTTCCATCAACGACAGACTCATCCTGACCATCGTCATCATCAACAGTTAAAATGACTGGAATTATACCGCTGTCAGAATAAGGACGTTGGCGGTCTACTCTGATAATCCCTCCACTTCCCCTCCATCTCTGTAATGAATTTCCTCTGAATTTTGTAACGGATAAAGTGGAAATGGGTCCAGTTTTTCCACCCGAGAAATTAACTTGGGTGGTGCAAACCTCATCAAACTCGGATCCTGAAGTAGTTGAGGATGCAGACGAGCTAGATTCTACTCCAAAAGAACCATTACCGTTACCACCACCTTCGATGTGTTCGCCAACCGCTAGAAATGCTGCAAGAAAAGGATCGAGGAGCAGGTGCCCGTCCTGACTCGCAGCTTTCGGCTTATTAACTTTTGATGATGAGGGAAACAAAGTAGATGACGGGGTTGCTTTTACAGAATCACCAACTGGTCGACTTACTTCCTCCATCCTGACTACGAACTTTATATTTAATTAATATGAAAGTTACTAAAATCTTGCTCTCATTTCTTGTCCGTAGTTTGGAAACTAGGTTAAATCGCTGGAGCTATTCCCCATAAATCCTCCAACACTTTGGTGACTTGGTTTGTTTATAAACTTTGAGGAGATCACGACCACAAAACCCAATATGATGCTCCAGATAAGTTCGGAACTCGGAACGAAACATACTACGATAATGCATGTGTGTTCGCAGTCTTTATTTGACAGACGGTTTAATTATGCATTTAAAACCAAAGTATCTGATCTGAGCAGTAGTATGACAACGTGACAAGACAACTTGATTTGATATTCGTCAACAGGACGGGATCCCGAAGCAAAATATCCTAGTTCCAAGTTGACATTTCCCATGTATTATTCTTGTCTTCTAAAAATTGAAATCAACTCTGGATTTGAGTTCCACAGACTCACTGAAATCCCCGAAGCGACGCAAAATGACGCACAGCACAACAAATCAACCCGAAAGTGGTTTGAGTTTGAGTTTTGGTGTGGTGTTTAATGGCGTCTGACACAGTTGAGCGGAATTAGTTAAATCGCCGGATTGGACTAAGGAACTCAAACAGCACAATATTCACAATGTAGTGGATATCATGAAAAACCGAGTTGATATTTCAGAGTTTGTTACAAATTGTGGAACAACCATGTATGAGACCGGCTGAATCCCCAATGCCAAGAAACTTGCAGATTTCTCTTCACTTCTCTCTTGCTCCCTTTTAGTACCTGAACCTGCGATGATTCTCCCTTTATTGGACAAATCGGACCGTTTGTCCTGTCATGTAAATGTGCAAACGCAAATGTTCATACATACAAATATCAGACACCTAACAAGATTAGCATCGCAACTTTGGAGACATTTCACCAACCGCACAACTAGCCAGTTTCGTATCCAATTAATTATTTACAAGGACGACGGAAGCCTATCCAGTCCACTATAGTTCTCAAAATTAGGTGCATGGATATTGAGATTGGTATACTATACCAGCTCCAACAGCAATCATTTTTAGCATACAACATACAAGTTGAAGAAGTTCGGCCGGAGTAAAAAGTTGTGATATGAACTTGCAAACTGTGTATTAGTCAGGTAACATTTACTTTACTTAAGGGAACACATTATCCAATGGAAACTTTCTATTCATTTTATGTACTTACCTATATGTATTATGGAGTAAATTGTAACACAACGGCTCCTTAAAAAGACTTAAATACATTTCATGTGTTCCAAATTAAGTGTTGGATACCACTTACTTATTCATGAATGAGCTGGGACAAAAACATGTTCACGATTTCCTTTTGTCGTCTGTAGGGCTAAATGTTAAACACGCAATAAATATGTATAAAAACAACTCCGTATAATAGTCCGACCGAATGAATATATATGGTATCATCATACGAACTGCACGGGAGAGAGGAAGTAAACAACTAATTGTAAGACTCGTATTTCTCAAACGGATAACTCCGAGTTACTGTAATTTGCAACAGTAAGCAAAACGAGTATTTGCATTTTGGTTTGTAAAACATGTTAATTGATTTTAAAACGTTAAGTCTCAGTAAAACTAAATATTATATACTAAACCCGTACGTACAATTGCTGCTGTTGTCCAGCATAACATGATTGACTTCACTTCAACCGCATAATGAAGCATGGTTGTAAATTAAATTGCAATAATTGTGTTATATTTATTTTCGTAAATTGTAGACTTTGCCTAAGTTTCGGTTTAAGAAACTGCCGCGGTCGTGTAATCTTACATTAATCTACATACAATTGAATGTAGATGTTTCGATACAGACCAGAACATAACAGAACAGACGTGTAAATATTGTTTGCAATAATCGAGCTGAATTCGTCTTTTGTTCTCCTCGCACACATACATTTTTAATCAAAGTTTTGTAGACCTAAGTTTAAATATTTGCATGTTTCATGTTTCATGAATCCACATTGTGAAAATGTTCGATTACATGTTCGATTTCGGTCGACTGCGACTGCCTCTATTCTACATAGTAAACTCGACGAAACCCGTATTTTATGCCGTTATGCGTATAACTTTTATAGAATATATAATACGAAATTTTATGAAGCTATAATAGTAAGTACAATGTATTCGCATAAACAATTGGAAACATAAAGTAGGTACGTCAAAAATTAATAATTTAAATTAGAAATATTCCAAGATATAAACATGCTTTATCCATTCATCACAATTGCGCTGTTTTTATCGAACATGTTTATTTCCCTATCCATCCCCATACGAAAACGAAGTACATGAACTCCGCCAGAGGACGAGAATTGGTGGATAAATTGATGGAAGAGGTTTTCCCAATGTGGATATACACCATGGGTTGTGTATACTCCACTTTGGGTTTTCCCTAGATTATAACACATTAAGATCCTAAATATTAACTATTTAGTATTCCAAAAGCATTCCAAAAAACGAGTAATAAACAGTATGTTTTGGTCGTCGCGTTGTGGACATGTTTTCATACATCCATAGGAAGAGGTGTGAGCCCTTAATGTGGTTTCAATGAATTCAACCTAGCTACTGGCTACTACTACTACTATGCTCTGTGAGAATTTATTTTAATTCGAACACCATCATGCTAACTCCGTTCACCAGACTGTCTATAAAATTGAATCACTACGGATTTTCCTTTCTTCCAAAATCAGTTCTATCCTGGAACTTCTAAAACGTACAAACTGGATACCAACAATGATATTCGGAACCTCATCCCCTGGTGCATTTCCATTGTGGTGTGTTTTTTCGGAACATTTTGCTTTCCATTGTTTTTCGTAATTACAACTTACTCCTCTGTCCAAGGGAACACAGAACTCTTTAAATGCATCTTGCTAATTTTTGTAGCTTCTGTGGTATCACTGAACTGGGGACTCAGTTTAGTGTTTGTTTGTAATGGAACCCATATTGCGGGTGGGATCAATCAAATGACAATATTTTACCAAAATCTTGGCCGCCGTGAGTAATCTTGAATGATATTTGAATATGATAAAAAGTTGATTTTGGTATAATTGCAAGCTAACTCTATTTTGTAGGGTTTCCAATTCAAGCCATCGCAGCATTTCGGAAAGAGCATCACCTCTCAAGATTAAAAGAAATCTACTTAACTCTTCTTATTCTGGCATCATGCACATTTTTGCCACCAGTGTTAGCAGCATCGCTGATTTATTTGGATTTAGATCCACCAATTTTAATCATCAAACACTTTCAATTACATTTTATATTGCCGTCACCAGTCGTGGTCCTTGTTCGCTGGTCGTATGCCATGTATCAGGTGTATGATTTGCTGAGAGTAACCTGTCTTGCGGCAACATTTGCAATTTATCTTTTCAAAACGTACAACTTTTGTTTAAATCTTTTATGCGAAGTGAACCACCCGGCATTGTTTGTTAAGTACTATGCCCAGCTACGAACTGTTCATCAAGCACTCTCGGT
>JAANSN010006595.1:0-10271 GCA_036850665.1 Dicranocentrus wangi | reverse complement strand
TGTGACTTAAAAACTTATTTTTCTTCCTTCCCCGGCCCCCTTTGTGTCCCGGCCCTGATTGTAGCGAGCACTTTGGAGCAGCGTAGTTTAGGCCCTGATTCCTGAAGTAAAAAAGAATCCTCAGAAACCAATTTTTTTTTGGAGGTTTTCGAATCTTTCCGTGCCCCATCATATCGCAATATAATATCAGCATATACCTATGGCATAAAGGCTTGCTGATGCTGATAATAGTGATAATGATAATATAATAGCATTTAATATGAAACTTTTTCCGAGCATGTAAAACTATGCCTAAAAAGTAAAGCAGAGAGGATGAATGATGTATGATTCTTTATGGATTACCAAAAACCCATCTGCTCGCACCCATCCACTCCACGGCAGATTTTCTATAAAGCCTAGCATGCATGCATACTACTTTAGACCTAGTTTATAAATGCTTTTTAAAAAAAAGTACATAAAAAAATGCAAAATATTATGCATTTTTTGCAGCATGAACATGTTAGTCATAATAATATGCTGATATGAATGTGATGTGATGATTGATGACAAAGATGCAACAAAAGGATGCAGCGTAGCTTTTTTGGAGCATTGCATTGCATTGCATTGCATTGATGTACGAAAGTGCAGTGCAAAAGTGTAGCACGACGAGGAAATTGGAGAGGACTGGGTGCACCCTCTACCATGCAGCACGGGAGTCGAGGGGAAACCAACGCGGCAAACTAATCCAAACTCTTCAGCTTCATCTCCTTCTTCTTCACACAGCTTATGCCTGTGTCTGCTCTGCTAGTCTGCTTGTGTAATAAGTAAATTCATTCTCTGTGGACGTCAATTCCGTCGTCGTCGTGAGAAGAAGGAGAGAACCACCACCACCGCCGCCGCCGCCGCCGCCGGTCAACAAGGAATTTGCCAGTTTCGCCTTAATTTTTATTAAAACAGTTGATGAGAATCAGTGAATCAATTTATAGTGATTGACTATTGATTGTGTGAATATACAAGACAAAGCCGGAGGTTCACCCGAAATAATAATATGGCAGATATTCTCGACTTGGACATTCATCACGGGGATGAGATGACCATTGATGATGATGGTGACGAAGGTAAGGAGAAGAAGAGGAATAATTTTTAACAAAAGTATTTTCACATCATAATAATTCAGTCAGTCAGTGTTCAACAATGCCTTAGTTAAGATGGTCGTTGATTTGGCTGATGATGATGATTTTTGCATTAAAATTTTGATTGTGGATTGTGCTATAAAAAATGGAAAAAACTTACTTATTTTGGTTTGCCATTCATTTTTTGTGGTTGTTGATGAGATGTTGTGTATTGCTGCCTTGATTGCACTAATAGGAATTGACTATCTTCAGATTGTCAGTTGTGATGTAATAAATACACAATGGTCACACTGCCTTACTGCCTTTAATTGATGCATTTGAAAGGTTGGATAGATAAGAAAGGGATTATGCGATGATTTTAATGCATGAATTAATGGATTTTCGGATTTGTTGAATTTTTTAATTTTATTTTTCATTTTTTATTCTTGTCTTAAAGTTGGCATTGAGAAGCTAAAGGAGAGGGCGAGAAAGCGGAAAGGACGTGGGTTCACTACGGACAATCCTACGCGAGAAATTTTGGAAAATTTTGAGAGCATTTCGGCGACCGACAATGAGCCGTCAGATGTGCAGGCACAGCGTTGTAAGTTTGATTTTTGGGGAGGGGGATTTTTTTATATTCGGGTATACTAGATAGTCTTTGTTTGAAATGTTTTAATAATTGTCCTCCCTTTTGGGTTTGTTTCTGATGACCAGCTGTTGAGGGTTGGATCTTGATTGTTACTGGGATTCATGAGGAGGCACATGAGGACGATGTGCAAGGGCGATTTTCAGAGTATGGAGAAATTAAGAATCTGCACTTGAATTTGGATCGTCGAACGGGATTTTTGAAGGTACTACTTACTACCACTGATGATACATTAATTAATAGTTTTGTATTGTATTTAAATGATATATCATTTTGGAAGAAGTGGAGCTTAACTTTGATGGAATTTCACATAATAATAGGGATATGCCTTGATCGAGTACGAGCATTTCAAAGACGCAGTTGCAGCAAAGAATGCATTGGATGGAGGGGATTTGTTGGGTAATGTGATCAATGTGGACTGGGCCTTCATGAAGAAGCCACTTCCAACAAGTCGCCGCTCCCGTCGTCACTAATTTGTTCATTCTATAATAATAATAATAATAATGCTACTACCGACCCCATGGTCTCCACACGTTTGACGTTAGTCTCTAATTCTTCCTCCGAAGGCTGTTTTCTACGGGATTTTTTACGTATTGTTCTGGTTTTACTTGTGTGATTTCAGTGCGAGTTTTGTTGTCAATAATAATAATAATAAAGGTTAAGCACTTACAGTACAACTTTTAAATGTGGGTTTACGTAACAATTTATTTTCTGTCGAACTACTTACTTATATAGTCATTGAAATAACAATACTTAGAGAAAATACACAGTTTCATTTATTTATGTTCGACTATGAAATACTTTAGTTATATGCTGCGTTATGTTTTTTATCTTCACGACGAGGATTCACTAACAAAACCGCATTGGGATATTTGGGATTCTCTTACTTATTATCTAGTTGTAATATAACGAAATCACCCGGTTGGAGCATCCATATATGAATTTGAGACGTGCTAAATGAATTATATTATGTGTTATACTGCACCATTAATTAGGGATTTTTAGCCCCTTAAAATTGTTAAGAATATTATATGTTAAGAATCCTGTTGCCATACTACCTTGTACATATAATTTGCTTTTAAAGGTTTTTGTGTTATATTGCGACGTGATAATAATTTCGAAGGCAGTTTGTTTGGCAAGTAAAACCTGTAGAAATTAATATTCTCAAGTCATGATATATCTATATATAGAATTCCAAACAAACTCACAAGTTACCTCTGGAATTGATTTTCGTATAGTTTATTATAGCTACTATATCTCACATTAGATTTTCACAACTCCGGGTTCGTTTCGATTATGTGATTGTGTGGTGGAATGTCTACTTTGAGACTTTCCGGCAGTACTGGCGTCTGTGCATGTCGTCGACGCTCTCGAGATAATACGTACCATCCAACATGTCATCAATGGAGCTGACGGGAACATATGGGGCTGCAGTGATCCAAATAGAAAGTGATTTTTGTTAGTTATAGTTATAAATCATGTTGGCAATTGAGAGCATTTCATATCAATCACATGACCGTAACAAAAATACTCTTGTACGCGTATACCTTTGTGATGAGTTTCCTCTCGCACTAACATGGATGCTGCAAACTCGGACGGCGCAACTTTAACACGGGTGTTAAGTCCATCTGATACATTTGAGAGACCATCTAGTAGCTGAGAGAGCTTATCTGAGGTCCCTGAGACACGGACAGTGTACATCGACGCCTGCATTCCAGATCCATAGGAGAACAGACAGATTCTATTACCTCGAAGTTCGGACTCACGTTTGGAAATCAAGTATGATACAAGGCCACCGTAGACAGAGGCAGTGTACATATTCCCAACTTCGTTAGCCACAAGTAGCGAAGCTTTAGTTTTGCTTTCGAAAAGCATCTTTGAATTAGCCAAAAGCTTGGCCTCTAAGTCACGATCAAAGTATGAATTTTCCAACTTTGTATCTCTGAAACAGGAAGCAGAGTTAGCACAGAGTTATTATTATATTGAGCTGCAAAGCCACACTTGCTAAATATTTTACAAATATGAGTTGCATGCCGTCGTCGAGTCATTACTTTAATCCTACTAAGTCTGGATAACGTTTAGCCAGCTCCTCATCCGATAGATTAATAACATCATTGAGAAGCAGCCGAGCCAACGACTTTTGCACCAATTTGCAGTACGGAGAGTGAAACACCACGGCATCAAATGACTCCAATGAAATTCGCTCGGAATTCTTGATCAAAGCTTTGTTAGCATATCGCTGGTAGCACTTGTCCAGAGCGCTCAAGTAACACTGAATCGAGAGCTTGCCGTCAACACGAGGGTATTCTGATTCCAGATCAGGTTTGTAGAAATCATAAACGTGAGATGAGTGTGACGCTCTCAGACCTGCAAGAGAAGTGTTAAATAAATGATGCCGTTCTTGATTGAGTACATCACAATCTCACTGTGTAAAAAATGGTACTATTTAAGTGTCAAGCAGAAGCACAACTTTTTAACCTCGTTCAAACACCAATGGAGCATCCGGACCAACAAGAATAGCTACCGCTCCGGCCCCTCCAGTAGGTCTAGCAGCACCTGTGGCATACACTGCAATATCACCAGCTACGACGAGGGCAAACCGACCTTTAAAAAATAAAAATAATAATAATATCAATTAGTTGTAGAGGAGCATGATTTTTATATCATCCATAAAAAATGAAGCCCAACTAGCTCATTGCTCGCAAATCCCGTGGTCATTGACAAATAATGGAGTCGAGGGAAAAAAAGTCTTTCGCCACCACCACAACAACTAGCAGCCAGCCAGCGAGTTTAGTTCTTAGGCAATGCTATATCGTATCAATTAGACAAGGCAAAAGGGGAATGAATGAATGACCTCAGGGAAGAGCAAAGACTTCTTCATTTCACACTCGGAGCAGGATTTATTAAGATAATGGCTTCTCATATAATCATGATACTTGTTGTTGAGACAGCAATGGGACATAACGAACGTGAGTGTGAGGAGTGGATGCCCAGAGAGTCTTAAATCTGTGATATTTGTACATAATAATATCAAGTATTATTTGTGTTATTTACCATCCCAAGCACTAGATTCGACCCAAGATAACGAGTTGAAGAGAGCTGACGTGCCTCCGTAACACGCATTTGTCGTATCTACTCCTTCAATATCAGTGTTCCCCGAGGTCTCAAAGAGCTGCATCAAAACTGTCTTCACACTTTTCGACTTGTCCAAAATGGTTTCCGTCCCAACTTCGATCCTTCCAATTTGTTCGTATCCTAATAAATAAATGAGCAGGTAAACACAAATTCAAAGTCTCCAAATCCGAAGTATAAAAAAACCCATCCAGCTAGGCCACTTGGATGCACTCTCATTCAATATGAACCCCATTTTTCAGAATTGCGCAAATGCATATACCGATTTTATGTCGTTCCATAAGATTTTTCACAACAGTTAAGCACAACGAGTTGATGTCTTCGCGATCCGTACAAAAGCCCATTTTGGATTGACCCAGCCCAATCGTATACTTTCCGGAAGAGACCCCGTCAAAGTTTTCCAGCTCCGTTTGGTCCACATACCGCTGTGGGATGTACAGTTCGATTGCCCACACGCCAACATTGCTGGGCCAGGAAGAGTTTGTTTCAGCAGCCATTTCAAATCCTTTTGAGATGTCCTTACTTACGAGTTACGACAAGTTTGAAATCCTGAAGAGTGATGAATCAAGCACCGTTCCACTAGACCTGAGGGAGAAAATTTCACCAAAGTTATATGAACTCTACGTTTTATCCCCCTACAATATTCTCCAGGTACGCCACGCCCCCGAGTTTTGAACAAAGTATATATGCGAATTTAGGACAACATGAGTTCCACAAAGGGCAGGTGCAACACCACGACAATGACGTTAAAGCAATAAAGTCGCTCACTCTTCTGCATTCACTCGCTTTCCAACAAGGTATACCGCGGAGCAGGAGCAACTAGAGTTTTATACAGATTCCAGTGGAGTCTCTCACTCACTTTCCTAACTGAGCGAGCACAAACTAAATCATTCCTTCTATTTAAAAACGGGCAATGAGTCCTAAAAAAGCATGCAGCCGATCTGACTGACACAAGTAAATATATTATGCAGTGAATGAAATGAATAGTAGTAGTAATAATAAAAAGATTGGCGTAGACGACGACGACGACATAAAGCACTACTGGCATTTGGTGTGCAAGTGCGTCTGTCTGTACCGTGAACGTAATCAAAACTCCTGACTCCCATATCTTCTTTTAAATGTTGAAAATATATGTATATTGCCTTGATGATTTGAACCCAACAATATACAGGTATTCCTTAGGTACCTGTGTACTACTCACTCACTTCACTACTTGAACCTCTTTTCACATGAAAAGTTGCCCCATTATCACCACACTGATCTCCATTATTATACAAAGTACAGCAACAGCTTACTACCACCAACTACTGGTTTCTCAGACACAAAAAAATGATAACAAGTATAATAATGATCCATGTGTGTATGTGCGTCCGTCCGAAGGTGCATTGCAGGGGTTTCAACTTCATACATTTTTTACAATGAAGATGAGAGAGAGAGAGAGAGGAAATAACCAAATAGAATAGCACAACAGGCGAATTCGTTCGACCGCCGGCCTATTGCATATGTATTATTCAGCATATGCACGGACATAATATTATTATTATCTTGTGGTTCCTATAGGTTCTTCTCGGCTCAATAAACTGATTGCTATTTAGTCTTCTCTTCTGTACGTTAAATAACATCCCTGAACCACGACGACGTTTAGGGTATGCAGTAATAACTCTGGGTGCGCATACTAAATAGCACGTAGTGTAGTAGTAGTACTTGATGCACTGCGCATTGCACACTTTGCAAAACCCAGAAGGCATCATCTCATCATCATCATGATCATCCTGATCTTCAATGTCCATTTTACCGAGTTTGTACATAACGTCACTTTAATGAACAGCTAGCTTTGCATCTGCCTGAAGATATAATATGTACACGCTTCGCTGACAACATCATCATCAGCATCATCATATTTCTTTGGGTCTGTAAGCGGCCCGAGAAACAGCGCTCCTCAATGTAATAATAATAATAATATGCGGAAAACCTATTTATTTGTATGGTCCACTTGTGGTGCTGAATCTGCTGCTTCCAGCAGCCACGAATGGATGCACTTTGGTCTAGATCATAAAATATCATAGTGTGCACTCATCATTTTTAAGGAATTGGGACAATGAATAAACACCTAGTAAAAGATGAAATGAAAGTTTATGTCAACCCAGCCCATTAGGTTATATTAACCAATTTTCCGCATAGTTAGACCTACGTGGTGGGTGAGTGAAAAGAGATGGTGTCGGGATCGTAACTTTCTGACATATCGCGGGTTTAGTTATATGGTTTCGAAGGAAAAAGGAAAAAGATTTTTTTACTCGTGACTTGTATCCCCGTTGCAATCCGTTCTCAGATTTTTTTAGTTACATGCCGTGCCTTCTCTCAAGACATAGACAGGGAGAGAGAGAGAGAGAGAGAGAGAGAGAACTTACTTAACCTCGATCGAGTATAAATATGCATTAGTCAGTCAGTATACGTGATACGCCCCTGCCACATGTGCAGTTAGTCGTTTTACAGGAATGAAAAATCTTTTCCATGGGTTCGTTAGCTCCCTTGAATTCATTAGCTCTGAAGTCAGGCAGGTATGTAGGTATGTATAAAATGATATGTTTAGCGCATCTAGAGAAACCAAGAAATGCTGTTCCTCACAGACGTGACCAATATTCTAATCAAGAGTAAAAGTCTAGGCTCTATGCTCTGCTCTGCGCAAACAAACATTTTGGAAACTTAGAAGGAATGATTGCGAAATCGGATGATATATGATTCTTTATAGGGAACTTATAATAGAGCAAGGAGCAGCTAGAATTTCTGAATATCAAAAAGGGAAAAGGAAATATATTGTAAGGTTGGAATGCCGGATAGGTAAATAAATCTCTTTTCATTTTACATAAATGCATGGTGGCCAACAGGGTAGTAATGAGGAACAAGCTATAGATACTAAAAGTAAGTATTTACCATTTCCCATGGGAATTCTACAACGCAGGGAATCCTTTATGAAAACATGTAGATGCAGGCAGAGATGAGTGATGATAATATGCATTTTTACCACCTTTATCAAGTGCAAGCTACCCTTCTAAATTAACATTTATTTGCTGCTTTACGAAATGATTGCAAGACAATAATATACCATCACAGCACAGCAGCAGTTGATGATACAAGACTGACTGAACAGAGACTCTATTCAATTGCACTGTCAGATTTTATGGCAAATGTCAAGACTGTGACTTTTATGATGTGATACCACCTCAATGAACTGAATTGCGTCATTCTGTGTAAACCCCACCGTGGGTCTATGACGCCAAGCACGATGCTGCTAACTGAAGTTGAGATGTCAATCTTAATTTAACCTTTTTCCACGTCTTCCTGCAGTGCTGAGAGATCTACTACCTAGCTCTATTATGGTTAGATTTGGGTATCTTCTTCAGCTCTTGTTCCACAACAGAATCCCATTTTAATTTTTCCCAGCAATTCTTCTTTCTGCATACAACAAACAAACTTTCCTGACATGGGAAAATGTACGTAGTCAACAACAATAACTTGAAAAGACTCATTAAATAGCTTGTGGTAAACCTCTCATATCGCCCAAATGCGAAATCAGTGATGATGACGACGACTTCTACCTTTACACACGTAAAATATAAATTACTTGAGGAAGATGTTTAGCTGAAATTTCACGATGAAATATCAATGTCAAAATCAAACCTATACACGATTATGTATAAACACTTGAATCATGATGAAGCCATACCGACTTTTTAAAAGTAATCTTGAGGCGCAAGGTCGACTGGAAGCTGGTTGGAACTCTCATGAAACCACGAATGTACTAGAAATTCACTGGAAGCATGGACTTTAAATACCGATGATTATGTGGTTTTATTACTTTTTTGGCTTATGAAAATCCTTGAAAATCCATTCAATTTCAGGTTATCCCTATAGCCTCCCGTCATTGATGTTTTATTAGGCACAATTAGAGTTACCAATTTACAACATGTAGTCCCTTAGCTTTTAACAAACCATTCCGCATTCCCAACAATCATTTTTGTGTGAAATTGTGGCGGTCAACAACTAGTGACGCACAAGTAGTGAGTGAGTGAGAGAGATAAAACTTGGCACACTGGAATTTTGTGGTATAAGTAAATTGTTTATACCGCATAGGTAATAGGTATACGTACAAAACAAACCCGGATCCCTGGTAAAAATCTTCTTATAGGTAATCTTCTTCTCTGTTTATAAAGGATTATGTTTAACAGCGTACACGTTGGCACGTTTTAGACAACGCAAGGAAACTATGATGATGAAAAATCAGGATTCCCTTGTTGTTGTTCGCCAGTCGCCACTCAAAACAACTTCACAATACTAACCATCAACAAGGTGGTAAAAAAAATCAATGTTGAAATGCACGATTTGAGAATGTAAGAGCAGAGGACATTAAATTGTTCTCATAATAATGTGTACAATACAGTTCTCTCTTAATTAGGCCCATACGATACTTTTTTCTACATTTCCTTATGTCACCGTTTCCCAGGCTGGACGCAAACAAAACTCCTCACAACAATTTGCACGTGCAAAATCTCACTAATCTGATGCAGTAAGTAAAGTATATTTGAAAAATGAAGCTACACAGGTTTCTCCCGTCGGGTGGCTGCGTTCTACATATTATTATATTGATGTGGTTGGCGGTGATGATGGGTGACGCAATCGATCGGACGATGTGAAAAACGTGAACAACGAGCACGAGAAACTTTTCGTGAAATTAGCTTCCCAAGAAGGAAGAAGAGTGTGCAGCCAGCAGCGTTGCACAACAACGTTTTCTGAGGTTTTCCATGAATTGTCCACAGTCGCAGTGGGTGTCTGCTGACGGTGGTGTCAAAAAAATTTGCTTGTTTATGCATTCTCTATTATATCAGCAGCTTAAACATACAATGCATGTTGTTTTCTCAACGGGTTTACAATTGGGTTCGATGCTATCGCCGTGCCTATAATATGCTAAACTCATCTTTTGAATTGAGCAGGACAAGCGTAGTCTGCGGCTGGAGGTGGTCTATGTCAAAGTATAAAACTGATTGGTATAGAGAATGGACGAGATATGGATATGACGGCGATGTATATCAGTGTGCAGATGGCAAATGGCAAACATGAAATATATAATAACAATGATGGTGATGATGATGATGATGATGATGGCTTTTTGGTAGTGAGCCTATGTGGATGACAGTTTCATAATAATAAGCCCCAAACAAGCCGTCAGCCTCGCATCCCATTCCCAACTCCACCACCACCACCGTATTTACATTTATCTATTAACTGTGCAAACAAACTCGTAAATCCATTAGATTAAGAGGACCAAACTTTTGTCCAACGCAATTGTATCCACCACGACGACGGTCCGCACTTTTCGGATACGGTAAACGGTATTTTAATTACCA
>JAANSN010006594.1:0-10274 GCA_036850665.1 Dicranocentrus wangi | reverse complement strand
TCTTCTTGGTCTCTCGGTGAAGAGGAGCCTTATATCTTATATCCTTTGTCCGTCAAGTCATTACGCCACCACCGCCGCCGTGGTGAACATGACGGGTCGGCCATCTTCTTCAAAGTGAAGCAAAAGTGAAAAAGGAAAAAAAATCTCATTTTTTCCCCAAAAAGTGGTGGCAAGAGCCGTGAGGATTTTTCACAAGTGTTCTGCTATGGTAAGGAGAGCGAGAGTAGTAGCAAGTTGTAGAGAGCCCAAATAATCATCCCATCACTGTCATATAATACCTACATGTCTTGTGTCCGGGACTTTTCCTCAAAAAAAGGAAGTCATGTGTAAAGGTTCTTGGTTCTTGCTAAAAAAAAAAATAAAATGTGCCACAGCTTGCGTCTTCCCTCCTCCTGTCCTGTCCTTACCCGACTTGCACAACATCATGTTTTTTCGAGGATAATCCGTTTCTTGTTGGGGAATAATGGTGTTCAGTGTGTGTTCGCTGTTCTCCCCAGTCAAGAGTGTCAACAGGAGACAGGGTCTTCCAGGGTTTTCGGAGCGGAGGAAGAAAAAGGTGGAGTGGGAGAGAGAGACATATTGCATATGTTCATATAAACCAGTCAGGATGAGGCGTTCGTGGTTGGTACGGAATAAAAGTGGGATTTCTTTTTCGTTCCCTCCCTCCCTCAATCCCCCTTGGGTTTTCGCCATTTTTTTAAAGTAGAGAAACCGGAAAAAAATGGGATCCATACTGTTGTATTCATTCAGCTATCAGCTATATCGCTTGACTTTGGAAACGGAAATTGAACGTTATTTTCCCGGGTAGCAGCAGCGGACATTTTGCCAAGATTATAAGGCTGCTCTTCTGGAGTTTTGCTTCTTTCTGCTGCTCCTCTCATATGACAGAATTACAGTTTCGAATAAAGCCAATTTTCCATATTATATATTTTTTTCTAGAGAGTATATAAGGAGGGCAGCCAGAAAAGCCCTTTTCGTGTTGTTTGCAGCACAAAGACAATTAAAAATTTATGGGACCTTCTCGCGAGGGAGAAAATATGTATAAGACGTAATATTATTATATATTTTCTAAATAGTTGAGAAAATACTACAAGATGGGGATGAATTCATGATGATTGCCCACGATATATATATATATTCGTGCTCCTCGTCGGAGCGGGACTCTATTTGCATTTCGTTAACAAGAGGGAAAATGGAATATGAATTGGAGCTCAATGGAATGGAGCGATGGAGGAAGGAAAGGAATGTCAATATATGTACGCCAAGCCGAGTGTGTTTGCTCAACTTTTGCATAATCAAGGAAATTTGTGTATTTTACATATTTCCTAATACGTGATACTACGATACGGTCGTGGAGTGGTGATATGGTTTTCGTGTTTATTTAATCCTGGACCGACTCACGTTTTCCGATTTTGTCAGATTGGATACGAAGTTGGAGGGTGGGGGGGGGGAAGAATTGTTAATTTATATATTTCTTCGCTTTTCTGGCTTTAGCTGTTGGAGCCAAGTTGGCACACGGTTTTGACCAGAGAGAGAGAGAGAGAGAGAGAGAGAGAGAGAGAGGCGTATCGTATAGTATATGCATTTTCAATGCCGTTACTTCCAAAAACGGACACACACAATTGGATACATATACCTATATAATATTTCGATATATTTACACATTTGGACTAAAGCTGACGTCTTTGTCATCATCATCATCTTCATTACTTATTCAGAGCAAAGGTCATGTATTGATAATTTCCACTTGTGTGTGCCTATTTGCCTATCAACGTCCACTTTGTTTGAATTTGGGTCAAAACCAAAAAGCTTATGCCGAGCCGAGTTTGCTTGCTTGCTCTCCGGCATAATTATTAGACCTTCTGGTGACGGACTCTTGTATTTTATAATCGTTATTATATCTTTTACAGTAGTGTACGCCAGCAAGCTAGCAAAACCAATTTCCTGCTATTAGAAAGAAGGTTGGTAAAAAAAAGGAATTGAAGAAGGGAGGTTTATTTACTGCGCTTCCCGCCCGAGCTTATTGCGTCACGGCTATTTAGAAAAATGGGGTGACAGGATGACCATGGGAGAGCTGTCAAAAGTGGTAGAGTAGAGTATATAGTCAAACACTTTGAGAGCTAAACCGCATTTAAAGCAGGTCTGCTCACTGTCACTGTCAGACGAGGTGATGGGCTCGCTAGTGATGGGAGAGAGTGGATATAGCTCGGAAGTTTTTACGAGCTGCCGAAATGCACAAATCAGGAATGTCTGTGTGAAGGAAGGGACAGGAACTGCGTGGGTGATGTGATGATGAAACGTATATGGTAGGTAAAATGTAAAGCATAATAGTAACGCTATCTTTAGAGCGAGCTCCGTTGGTTCCAATTACTTTCGCGTGCACGGTAGAGCAAACAATTTATTGATTAATTATTGTGAAGGCTCAAAAATTACTTTGAACTAAGGATTCACACGACGTAAAATGTGACGTGGGTGAAGCTATTTATATCCCGGAATCCGGGAGTTTAATGAGTAATGATGAATGATCTATAACGAAAGCTAAATGTTAAAAATGAAAACTCTATATAGCTAGAAAACCCTGCTGAAGCTCGATAGATAACAAGGTAAATATTTTAATGGCTCTGGATTTGCTGCCAACTTAAACTTTGTCAGTTAAAGACGACTGGTAGAGAATCAGTAGGAATTCATCATGTTTCTCTAATATTACAGGTGTAAATATTATAAGATATTCGGGTGTTAGGTATGGAATTCCTCTGGTTTAATAGCACCTTTAATAAATGAACTGTTTCATGACAAAAGGGGCTACGCGAGGAACACTTCATAGGCATTTTCCTAATTTTGAATCCTTGTAAAATTATAATATTATTCTACGTATAATATATATATATTTGGCCAAAGACAATTTGGAGGATAAATGGAATTAATTCGTACAGATTTGTCAATGAAACTTTACAACAATTAGCCTGGAGTCTGAAAATTATTTATTCTTTATGAAAAATTGTGGATAATATATATTCAATGATGAGCCACAATATCCTCTCTGATGTGAGACATTTATCGAGAAATATCACTTACCCTTCTAATGTTTAGCATCACCTTCATTTAGTTTAGTTTCATTTTGAGATGTACTTCCAACAAGATTATTACTTGAGGGTTCAATACTGCTAAAGTCGAATGTTGGCAGTGCTGTCACTGGTACTTTCTCCGTACTATTAAAATTAAAACTAGCCGGCACAGGGCCTGCTGTCGCAGATCCTAGGCTTAACAATCCAAAAGGGTTATTATTAGTTGACGGTGACTGTGGTTGTGGCTGTGTTGTTGGCTTGTGCTGAAAAGAAACAAACCATTCAACGCTACCGTTAATTATTAATACTACGGCATATACATTACCGGAACATGAATAAATGCTAAAATGTAAAAGAAAACTGTCTCCCTCTAAATTGTAAGTACTACATTTCGCTTTGCAGTCAAGATTTTTCTTTTCTTTAGTTGTGCATCACTGGCTCTTTTAAATTCACCCTTCTCCTCGGGTTCCTCTTCATCATGATTCAAGTTTTTGATATCAGGTCGCTGTTTAGTCGGCTGTGGAGCAGGCCTGCGCTTGGAATAAGTTTCAGTCGTTCGCATTTGAGCATCCACATCCACACCCTCGCCGTTTGTATTAAGCTCATCTGGAAAAAGTCATACAAAAAGTTAAATGTTAGAACCATGTTAGGCACAACAATACAATCAACAGTTTCTTTTACTAGTAATGGCGTGTTGTTGCGTACTGTTCTCGCTTTCCCTTTCCGCAGTTTCCGCTGTACTTCCAACTACTGGGACCATCGGGCTTGCCCGTTCCACCAGTTCTGAACTTTCTTTGTCTTTGTCCTCCTCTGGTTCGCTTGATACTAGTTCTGGGGTTGGGGAGGGATGTTCATGTGCAGGCTGTGCAGCGTCATTATTGTCCCCAGATTTGCCATTTGTTCCCAACTCATTCCCACCAGTGCTGCTCTCATTATTAGCAATCACGACTTTCGGTTCGCTAATCTTCACCGCCACCCCTTCCTTGTCGATGTCCGCGTCTGCCATTGATACTCTAACTAAACAGGCTGGTGACAAGACAAGTGATCACTGACAACTTCAGCTGGCTCGTGGACGGGCTCGTGCTATTTTAATAAATGTAATGTAATTTTAACGGGAAATCGAATGGGGCAAAACTATTTATTCAAAAGAAAAACTATTAGTAACAAATTAGCCTATTACTGGAGCAACCTTGTGTATAGTACCGCATGCATTTTGGAGATTATTCCATCATCAGTTTCTCCGCATCCAATATGCATGCATCTCTATCAAACCCTAATAACATTTTGTTCAAATGGCTCGATTCATACCAAAATGATCAAAATTCAAAAATTAATAGTGACACCTGACACCTCACGACTGACAACCTGACAAACACTAATTTACGTTTTGAAACGACACATAATATCATGCACCCCAAAACTAACAACTTGTACTACGTCCTTTCCTGTTATATTTTATATACTCACAAAAGGCAAATAAGTCCAGTTCGAATTTGAAAACAGTGGAAAATTCCGCATCGTTCGTAGTCGAGACACGGAACATAAAAGTTAATTCATGCGACAACATAAGTATATGTATCACACGAACGAACGAACGCGAAACGCACATCCTCTTCTCAATTTCACGCACGACCCGTTTTATTGAAATTACACATTTCCTAGTGTCGCCCAACACAAGGGACACTGCTGATGAGCTAGATAAAACCAGTTAGTTAATCACATTATGTAATGTCATTACACATCTAAATAAAAAATATATACACATGCAACATCATCATTAATGTTTTCTTGTCGGCTCGCTCTCATTTCCAAAAAAAGTAAATAATAATAATAATAGTCCCGTATATTTCACTGTTGAGTCTAACAAACAATTAGCACATCTTTTATTACATTTTTTCATATTCCTTCCTCTCTATTTCCATTGCAATTTCATTCCACCCATCCAACCTTCTAGGCTTGTCATTAGCCAAACGTTCCTGTAACACGACAATGAGTGTGCAAACAAGTGAGGGAAAAAATTGTGCCGAGGCTCTCATCGTCGTCGTCAGTGTCCATATATCCATCTCTCGGGTAAATGGCATTATAATTAAATAGTAGTTGAGTGCAAATCAAATTATCTTTCAGCTAAAAAAAGACTAGGAAATGGAGCCGTCGTGTGTGTCGTGTTGATTTCCTATTATACGGATATTCCGAGAAACATGCACTCACTCAGGACAGTAGTATATTAAACCCAGGAGAAACTTGGTGTATGTATTTCGCAAATGAATATGCATTATTATATGCTTGCTCCCTCCCGCCCGACTACTAATTTTTCGACATGTGTAACGTATACTTCAACTTCATTAGGGATAACGACGACGGGGACAGTTGCTCCGGTTGTTGGTGGAAAGATGTAGTAGTCCCTTTATTATAGCCTCATTTGAGACGGCTTGCCAGGAAACTAAGCTAATCCAATTTAAAGATCCTTTTTCAAGACTAGGTACATAATATATAGGCCGAGAAATGATGTTTTTATCCTTGCGCCATGAATGAGTAAAGGAAAAATATTATTAGGATTAAGTTGTCGTATATACGTATTATCTAAAATACTAGATTTTGATCGAAACATCACCCCTCATTCCCAAAACCTGATAGCGACAACAACATGCCATTTTCTTTGAGAAAATGAATTGGACGGAAGGAAATAACCATTTAGAGCAGAGTATGAAATGAAGACAGAGGGTTTGGTAATGGAAAATAATATTCGAGTATTGAGTAACGGTCAACAGCGTAATCTAACCTTGAATGAAAATTACACGTATTAAAGCAAACATTAAGATAATTGACATATATTATTTTCTTTGTCGTAATCTATACCACCTTTCGCAAGTCTTCAAAAGAGTGAAGGAGGTTCCAAAAGAGCAAAGGTAAAATACACCTACCACCGCACCACCACCCGTTCGGCCGAAACGGGTTCCAATTCCAATTGCACTTTAAAACGACTTTCACAGAGGATGGGTGCATAAAATTACCGCTGTGATGCGATGCGGTTACTGCTTTACATACCTTGTGCCTGCGTCTACCTACCTCTCTACCCCATTTTCGATTTGTATATCAAGTAGTAGTATCGTTATTGATCCAAGGGACAAACACTAGAAACAGATTACAAGAGCGTGACTTGTTTCCAAGTCCGTGTTTCATATTTATGCCATATATATACGTATGCCATATACCTCATTCATACCGCAATTCCCACACAGAGAAATGTTTCGTGGACGCTGAAGCGGAAAAAGGCGCATTTTCCCTGGTTTTCCCGTTCCCCAGACTCGTCATCATGTTACTCTCCACAGAGTGTATACATATTGATGAAAAGGTAGGCAGTAGAGTAGAGCCCTCGAGCCACTTGCCATTTTCCCCTTCCCCTTGTCCACAGGTGATCATTCAGGAGGACAGATGCGAAGCATTTTCATGGTAAAATCATAATATGGCATGGCTTTGAGGAACACAGAACACACGCCGAAAATTGAAAGGGCGAGATTGAAGGAACACAGAGGAAATAGACATAAGGAGCTTCTCTGTCCTGTCGGTCGGGTCCCTTTTCTCCCTCAGCTCTCACATGAAATGGTAGGGAGACAGGATTTTCGTGCTGCAACCTGCAACCACCTTAGCAAAGCCTTATATAGTGTCCCGCATGTATATAGCCTGAGTAGTAGTTTGTCGTGTTCTCTCACTCGACAGAAAATGTATTATTCCATAATAAACCACATCCATTACGCCAGAGAGAGTATAGTTTCTGTATCTTAAAACCTGGAAAACACACACACGGAAATAATTCAGACTTTATAAATATTTTGAATAGAGGAGTCCGCTGGAATGTGGCTCACACAGAGGGGCTATATATATATATATTTGTTGTACAAAGTACAGGTAAAGAAGAGGGACGACAATATCCCTTCCTGGCATTTTATCGATCAGGTGTGGTGGTAGTTCAACCATTACTTGAGTTTCAATTTCCTCTCCTCTCTCTCTCTCCCAAGACCGTGGTGGAGGTTTAGAGTGAAATTACCAAGTGATTAGGTGCATATATATTTATCCCGTCCACAATGGATGGACTGAACTGGACATATATGGTGAAAAGAGTTTTCACTTGAAGAGTTGTTATTTAACCTGATAATAATGGCGTCCATTTAGATTTTGCAATAATAAAGTTTGTGTGCAAAACGCGGCGGCGGCGGCGGACGTGTGTGTGGATGTATCCGATTATATGTACGTCGCGTCGTCGTGTGGTTGGCGTTGGTTGGTTGGTTGCATGTCCACTATTCATTTCCACGTAGTGGTAGTTGGTCAAGTGTGTGCTCGCGCTTTGGCTGGCACACAATTATCTATTCTCTTTTAATTTGTAAAGACGGACTCGCCACAATATAAACAGCAGATATCTCTCTCTTGGGGAGCTCCTCGGGATATCTCGCAGTGTGGTGCAGCGTATCGAGAGAGGGGGAAATGGATATGGATGTGAAGGAATTGGGATAAATTATTATCACGGGAAAATATATTGATGATGAGGGGATACATGCGCTCTTGTAAAAAAAACACTTTTGTCGCGAGTACTTTTCTTGCACAGTTGAACTGCTGAGCACCAACCACCACCGCACCACCGCCGCCGTGTGGTGTATGTAATTATGGCTAACCTTGCTTATAATATTTAGCTTAGCATTTTAGACAGTTTTTGGCCCATTACGTACGACAGAAGGCAAGCATCATCATTATATATTTGCCGAAGGAAGGGGAGTAATAAAAGTAGTGCAACAGTTTTTTTTGTTTCTGCCGACGACAAAACGGCCAATCACATTGTCTTGACTTGTGGAGAACATTTCTTTAATTTATTCATTTTGAGGGTGGTGGGGGTATACACAACAGCACCGCTCTACAAAAGTATTTATATATTATTCCGGAACGACGGACGACGGTAATGGACAGAGGGCAACTATAAAATTTGCAGAAAGGGCTAAAACAAACAATTCATCCCTCATATATGTGTCGCCGCTCGCTGCATTCATCGCCATATATATCATATCCACTCAAGCGAACGAGGAGTAGCATGATAGGGGAACCATAAAACACGGAATAAGCAGCTCTTCTAAAACTATAAAACTGCATTCGTACTTATATCACCCCATTTATTTTTCCCATCGCAGTATCAATCAATACCACCACCGACATATTTCACTGATCAAGTTGAAAGATTTTTTTCTTCTCCTTCGTCTCCTTCTGGTAATGAACCAACTTGTGGTTGTGTATATGTGTGTGTGACGAGGTTCCCTGGATGCCAATCTATTTGGGGCACTCATTAGCACTCAAATTCCGTATCGTACCATCAACCTCATTGTCTGACATGGCACGGCTGTCATATTCATATCCCATCGCGATTTTTCACTCAAACATTTCAGGATATTCTCAACTGCGGGAGGACGCATAGGAGGAGCACGACGACGACGACGTAACGGAAGCACAGAGGAGCAGTGTGTAAAGTCTCATTTTTTTTTAGCAAAGTGGTTCGCCAATTCATTATAATTTCCCGTTTCTCTCGTGAACAGTGTGTGAATATTTAACTGAGGTGAGGTGAATAATAGCAAATGTTGATGAGGCTCCCAACTCTCTGTCCTCAGTCAACAGTTAACTGGTATACGGAGCAAAAACTCTTTGCTGGACTGACCGACCTTCGATACCCCCCGAGAATTTTTTTTCTTTCGACACGGGGCTTGTGAAAAGAAAGTATCTAGCTCCAACTATAATTTATAATAGGGACGGCGAGAGAACTCGGGACGGGATACAAGTGTTACGTTACGGGTCCCGCCTTCCGAATAACTTTACATTTTCCGGTGTGAAAAGAACATTTTTTCACGTTTTTCTCTAAAAATAGGAAAAAAAGAAGGATTTTTTTTCTCAACATTTTGCTCGTCATCCCTCCACCTCCTCCTCCTCCTCCTCCACACGAAAAGTACTAGATCAAGAAGTTTCCTTTTCTTCTTCTTCGCCTTGGGAAGAAGGATCTCCCTCCGTCGACAGATCTCCTCCATCCGATCATATCGTCTTGTTTACGTAACTGTTCAAAATCCCAGGCACAAGGATTTTTCGCATTTTGAGAACATCTGTGCCTTCTGGTTACATCTGGTTCGAGAAGCAATATTATTAAGGAAATCTCTTGTAACCGCCAAGCCAACTCTCAGCATTGTATCGCAAAAGTGTGTATCATTATTATTATTATTCCGATTTATCCACCATAAAACTACCAACCACCACCACCACTTTATATATATGGGAATGACTTTGAAAAAAATCTGGCCAGAGTCACGTCCTTATATAGACAGCAATAATAATAATAATAATACGCGAAAAATATAAATTGATGGTTTTTCGTTGTTCTTCTCGTTCTCGCCATATCACAACCAGTTTTGTGGTTTTTTCGACGACTTCCTTAAACTGAAAACCTCATATTTTGTTATCCTTGTGAGTTTTCTGTGGTTTGTGAATTTCTTTTTGAAAAACAAAATTCACGCAACTTTTCGGCATCCTTTCTCTCTATGTTGCTACTACTGTTTTTCCTTTTGTGAAATCATTTTTAAATAAAAAAGACGTTATCTTGATATAACTGTTGTTAACACACAGACCAGTAAAAAAACTTTCTCTTGAAAGACTGATCCAGCCAGATGCAAGCGAGCAGGTCTGTGATGAGTTGGAGGGAACCGTGATACAATTTTATTTATTTTTTTGAAAAAAAGAAAGAAACTTTCTTCTTTTTTTAAAACAATTATTCATTTTTATTCTGGGAGAGTATGGCAAATGTACATGCAACTCGTGACGAGGATCTCCGTAGCGCTCTTGCTGGTCTTCCAGGCTCGACACGTACATTTCATGTTGCCTTCTTAATTTGAATGCTATTAAACCTATTTAAGAAACTATATAGCTTCATACCTCACTGCTGCATGCCCTAAAAGTATTTTATTATAGAGGATAATAATATATATAATATATTGCTGCTTCAATATAGAATATTTTTTAGCTGCGTTGCGTATGTGTGTGACTCTCTCGTGTAGTGTGTGTCGTCCGTCAAGTCCTCTGTTTTGTTCGTATTTTAATATAAGTGTAAAAAAATAATCTAAAAAATAATATATCTATCTAGTGTCGTCTGTTTTGTCGTACGTGACCCCGTGAAGTATAAACAAATTATCT
>JAANSN010006593.1:0-10274 GCA_036850665.1 Dicranocentrus wangi | reverse complement strand
ACTAACATTTCACTTCATTTTCAAAAGGATGAGTTGCACATACATTTCTAACGGAGACGTTTGCCACCCGCTCCAGATGTGTTGCCACCCTCTTCCCGTACTCAAACCCGGTCAGACTTCCAGCCTCCCTAATCACCCGGATCGTTTCAGTCAGCGAGATTCCACCTCCAATCACAATTTCCTTGGGCCCAACCTCCGTTCGCTTCAGCTCCGACACCCCAGTAATGTCAATGTACAACTGGTACGGGCCTTCATTCTTGAAGATGCCTGGAAATACAGAGACGTCGTTGTTGAATTGAATTACGTCATTCGACGAATACACCACCCCATCATACCACCACCTTGTGTTAACCCACCCGTGCTAGTATTTCCAGCCACAAACCGGTACGCCAGCCCCCCACTTTGTTGCGCTGTGGATGCCGCAGCTAAGGCCCCTTCCAAGGATTTTGCGCTCAACCATTGCTCCCCCGAAGGTAGCTTCAGAGCTACTAAAGATGAAGGGGTGGCATGCCTTCCACACGGACCATCCCCTTTTTTGAGTGGGCAGCCAGCACAATCCTATTCAAAACCACTTGAATGGTCACGAGTGTGCTTCAACACATCACATTTGGCAATCATATATTTTGCAGAAGGAAAAAAAACGAAATGAAACCTCAATGTCAGCGCATTTTTCTTGCAAGTCACCAGACGCATCTTTAGCCAGAGACTTAAATGCCTCGAGAATCGGTCGGTAGCCCGTGCAGCGACATATGTTACCATCTAGATTTTTTTCCACGTCCTCCATCCCAAGGTCTTTGTGAGCCCCAAGCAAACTGACAGAGCAAACAATAACAAAAAAAATGAGTTTAGACACGCAATCATTTTAAGAAGGGGTCATTAAATAATTATTAATGTTTGGGAATTGGGATGCTGAAGAAGAAAAGGAGATTCGTTGTGCAATCGAAAATTCTTTTTGTGCAAATTATTAGAGTCACGAGATGAAGATGATGACTAATAATATTGAGGACGTGTATGTGTATACCTGTGCATATTCATCACCATTCCGGGAGTGCAGTAACCACACTATGAAACAAAATAATATATTTTTGTAAAATGATGATTGGGAATGGGATTATTGAGAATGACCTTCTAGAGTTTTGCTGCATTTTACCTGGGTTCCATGAAAATTCACTAGCCGATTTTGCACCAGGCTGTACCCTTCCTGCTTGTTTCCGAGACGCTCCACCGTGGAGATATCCCATCCATCGCAACTCAGTACGGGAGTAAGGCACTAAAACAACTCACCAATGTCGGATTTTAGTGTAAAAACAAAAGCGCACTGGATAACTGGAAAATTGTAAAGGTCAGCCAGCCTTAGTTGCTTACCGAGTTGACACTTTTAGTAACTTCCGAGCCGGTCGTGGGGTCGATCACTTTAGCACTCACGATACATGCCCCGCATCCTCCCTCTCGGCACATGACCTTGGTCCCTTTGAGATTGGCCACGTCTCGAATGTAGTCGGCCAACACGGTTCGACCCGTGACAGCGCCACCAGCTCCATTGACTAAAATTCCACAAAAGGTGGCATTTTAAATGTAACTCAACCAGGTACTCAAAATGTTACATTTAATTTTGTAGCAAAACATGGTAGCGTGAGCACTGTATACCGGTATGCTTTTCTCCATTGATGTGGAACACCACAGCAGAACTAGGATCCCTAAAATTCCAAGATAGGAGATAAATATGAATCCGATCACTCATATTTCAGAAGAAAGTATGTCTCAAACATATTAAATTTGAAAATTGAAATGCATACTTGTTGACCATTGTGGTTGATCTCCAATAATGTGTCAAGTTTTACCCAAGTTGAAAGGACTACTCAGAAAGAGCGACAATTATCGATAATACTTTTAATTTGGTGCAAATTAAGAATTAAAAAAAAAGAAATTCACTAATACTGCAATTGCAAAGTTCCAGCAAGAGCACAAAACGGTCAGTCTCCAGCACTGTGAAGGAACAGACACGTTATGAGCCCGAGCCTGTTGTTCCTTCTCGTCATCGTCATATATCTTTCATCACATCATTTACCACAAGTTGTGAGGTTTGGTAGCTATACATGGTGAAATGAAATCTTAATATCCTTTCACACATTTACGGTAAATTGGAGATAGACATCATCTAAATTCCACCCAGCCATGCATTTCACTCACAAATAAATATCTACCTACATCTACACATGTACATGACATATACATGCAGATAACAATATGAAAAAAGCCGACTCTGCGCACAAGATGCAAGAAGGAACTCGAGTGTTGATTTTTCGAGTGTCATTCTTCACAAATGAATCATCAGTCCTGTTAAATCATTAACATGCAATGGGCATTAGACCAGCATTATACAAAATGAAATACATGGCGATGATGGCGACATTGAAAGATAACACTAATTGGTACATGAGGCGTTGAGTTTCTCGCCAAGTCATGGTTTAATTCCAAGTGTGGAGTTCTTGATAGGTACGGCCTTTTTTGTGTGCATCGAAAATTACCTTTTTCCTTTGCACCACTTGTCGAGTTTCAATTGGGTAGAGTGTCATCATCAGCATACCATCATAACCATAACCATTTGGTTTTGTTTTGTAGCACATTACAGCAGCTTTAACTAGTAGTCCGTCGTCGTGTGACTGTGACTGATGCGTTTTGTGTTTGCAACTTTTTTGTGAGCGATAGTAATGATGAATATGCGTTAGGCACGCTATTCCTAACTCATAAAAATCAGCATATGCCGTGATTTGACTACTGTTTTGATACTATTATTTGGGATATACTCTCTGATGTTTTGTGTACGAACGAAGACTGTATATCATTCCGAGTTGCAAAATTCAAAGCGAATGACAATTTAAACCATCAACTTCTTTACGATGAATGTCGAGAGGCGAAAAGTAAAGTAAAATGATACTTCGTTTCAGTGAAACGGTCCTATGAATTAAGGAAAGCGGAGGGGAGGTGCTATGGCTAGTGTTCTGAAACCAGGAATATTGCACTTTGTATTGTACTCACCCCATCCATCCCTTCAAGATTCTCCAATAATTTTCTTTCAATTCCTGCAGCTGGATAATGCCCACCATTTACGTCGGATAACACATAGGTAGCACAGATAAGAGGCAAGGATCTCTAATAAGTCAATTTTTTTAAATCCTTTTTTAATTTATTTACAAACAATGTCAAAAGTAATAATAACACATTAAAGCAACAATGTTTGGTATTTCGGATAAATATAAATTTTTAGACTTGTTTCGTAAAATATTTGCATAATGACAGCACACGCCATTTGAGAATTACCGGCACCACTACTGCCTAAACTAGGTATGTACTTATTAGGGTTGGCAAGTAATCAAGCTTCATTCTGTGATATTAACATTAACAAACGTTAACAGAGCTTTCCCCTCAAAGTAGAGTATTTTCTTAGCGTAAAATATAAGGTACACTGATTTACAGATACATACTATACAACAACTAACCCTGTGTACCTACATTGGGACTGGGATCTGTTAATTAATGAATGAATTCAAAATCTCATTTAAAGCTTAGTACACAGCTCCTTTTTTCCCCAGATTTTTTCCTCCTAGGGAACCGGCCATTTGCAAGGAACCCGTGAACTCTGGACGGAAAAAATCCTGGAGAAGTGTCCCCTGCTATTCCCCCGGTTTGGTACACAGCATTTGGTAGATAATGAAGTCGTGAACTTCATCAGAGTGAACTTAATGCCTGTTNTATTCCTCCAGTTTGGTACACAAGATTTGGTAGATGACTGAAGTCGTGAACTTAATGCCTGTTGCCATGATTATATCTGCATTGTGCATAAGATTTTCCCTTTTTGCCATATCATTTCGCCGGGGAATAATAGGATGCGAGTTCACGCATTGAAGTAGGGAAAAATGCAGTTTTACCGCCCGAGTGGACTTTTCCCCTCAAAGTAGCGGAGCTGTGTACCAAAGTCGGGGAATAGTCGTCGGAAAATTTTGGCACTTCCCCGTAGAATCAGGTACCTGTGTACTAGGTCAGACAAAAAACTGATGATGAGTTACACACACGTATAACTATGAATCACATCCACACATGAATTCAACGTTCACATTTGCACATTGCATGATTTGTTACATTATCAATAGGAATTCAAAAAGTCGTAATCGTTTATCTTTGATATATCGTAGGAAGGGAGTCAATGAATTAGGTAATTTATTCCTATAATGCAGTATGAATACAATGTAGAACTCAAGCGTAGAAAATGGGCATTGAAAATTGTACATATACAAGGTCGCAATTGATACTGTGAAGATGTGTTGTTAAGACTCAGAGTCCCATTAACCAATTAAGTTTGTTTATTTTAAATAATACCCGTCCCGTGAAGATTTCCTCGGAAAAAGTGTTAATTGCACCACATCGGAGTAACGCGAATCCGTGGTGTATATCCCACATTGACAAAACCTACCTTTCTAATTTTTATGAAATGGTTTTTACAATTAATACAATTATTGTAAAATTTACTTTATTCCAACAACCCCTGGATTTCCTACAGGGCCTTGGCCGGCCCTGGCCACCTTGGCCACTCGAGTTGTTTCGGAAACTTTATTTAGTCCATATTATGTCCAAGCGGAGTAACGGCTCGCTACCCAATCATAAAAATTCATCTTAACTGACGAAGACAAAGATTTCACTTGTAAGACAAAGGTAACCAAATAAAAGACTCCACTCGATCCCGGCGTACATTACTAACTAACGTTTAAGGACATCGCCAATCAGTCCTGTAGAACACCCCCAATCAACCCTAGAACATCATTAAAATTAGTTCATTTATTCACAAGTTGAAGTGGTTGAAGTGACTTTCTCCTTGTGTTGGTACTTACGTACATCTCTCGGTGCTTTCTACATGTGACTTATCGACAAAGAGCTTCGCTTGGCTTCAGTACATGGCTAATATGGAGTGTGGATATTATGCTTGGTATAAAAAAAACGGGTAAATAGAGTGTTAGATATACGTAAAGACCGGAAAAGATGTGAGAAGGGGAAGGAACAAGACATTAGATATTCTTCCCAGATTTCAGGTTTTCATCTTTCGCTCCCTGCATATGAAGCAGGAGGGAAAGTCTCTTTTTGCCTTCAACATTTTAGATATCAACATACGCGAACTTTGTGGTCGTGGTCGGCTCATCACGATAATAAGGACATGAACACACATCAGCTCACAATTCTACGTGAGCTTTTGCAAAACAGAAAGCACTGGAAAGCAGGCGTACGCGTGGTATCATGATCATGACTTGAAAAGTCAGCATAGTATTAGAAAGAAGACGAATTGACTTGGCCACGGGCACCATATCATACTCGCAATGGAAGACTTCCAAGTGGATCCGGATTTTTATACAGATAACACTCCGTTTCAAAGAGAAAGTGGGGGGTTGGTAGTTGGTGACATATAGTCGGTCACAAGGGTTTTATGTGGGCGAATTTTCCACGATATTTTTCCCCGATAAGTTTTCCGCGTCCATGTCTTAAAATTGCCAAGGGACAGGTTTCCCAGAATTACTTTATTACATGAGGAAATTTCCACGTCACAAATACTCCAGAGAAAATTTGTTCACCTTAGAAAATTTATTTAAAAACCCAACCTCTAAAATGCTTTGGATTCGCCATTGTTCGAAAAACAAATATAACACGCCTTCTTCGTTGTTATAAGATTGGGGTATGCGTAAATGTATCGTACTTAATCTGTGAAACGTCAAGAAGATATTGTTTATGGTCTTATGGAAAGCTTCATAACTGTATAAATAATTTAAATAAACCTGATTCATGAAACGAACATGAAACAGGATGTAGACAATATGCCACCAAATGCAACGCAGAATATTTTTCACACATCTTTTAAATAAAGAGGAATCGATGATAAACCTAAAAACTTTTAAAGTCACAAGTTAATAGTTAATAATTCAAATTCATTTGAATGGGAACAAATACCTTTGGTTCAGCACACACACACGCCTTATCCCAGGTCATAAAATACTACTCTTTTCAGTCGCGCCAGTGGGGCTTTACAATTCAAGATCAGTTACTTTCGTTCCGAAGGTCTCATTTTTACAGTCGATAGATTATTCAAAAATATTGGCAAAACCAAAGAGGTTCATTGGATATATATGTTCATCAAAATGTAAGGTAGAATAATTTTACCATGGAAACTGCTGATTGCAGAAAAAATGTATCGCGGAAATTTTCTTGTGGAAAAGATAAACCCCCGAAAATTAGACTATAGTAAATCTCCGAATGTCGCGGAAAAAATGTTATCGAAAGTTCACCCGTGGAAAACCCTTGTCACGGAAAAAATGTCCGGCTCGCGAAAGTAGGAGCTAACGACCACACCGGAAAATCACTATAAGAAGCTAGCTTCAAGCAAAACATAGGTACCTATACCAAGAAAAGTGAATCACGATGGGGTAGAGAATACAGAAAAAGTGTAAATACAGCAATAACCAGTGTTTTCCCTGGGCTGCGACCTGCGACCATGTGCACACGTAGTGTGAATCTAGAATCTACACGATAAATACCTATGGCATATACAGCCTCCTGCCCAAGCCAAATTAAACGCTAAACGGAGAGAAAGTGTGCCACGGGAATAGGAAAAGAGGAACGGAAAGGCAAAAAACCTCCAACGAATATCAATCACTCAATTGAGAAATAGTTGTAGCAAAAATACATACAACTAATAATTGTACGTGAGATATAGCACATAGAATTAATAACACGTCCACCAAGCCGTATAACAAAATGAGGAATTGATTATGCATGCCGATTGTTTACTGGACCATGAATATGTATGTATTTTTTCCAAAAGTACACGTACCCCAAAGCCCAAAGTGGCGTGAGTGAGTTCGAAATCTCGGGATTGTCTGGGATGGCAATACAAATCCATGATATCCAAAATATCCTTAAGCCTACAAAACCGTATTTGCTGTAGTTAGATTATTCTACTACTGATTTCAAATGATTTTAATGCAGCCTTTGGTGGGTTAATGTTTTTGACACGAGCTAATACCTTTCGCATACCCGTATCTAACTTTTATCTTCATCCTTGTTTTCAACCATTCTAGTTAGTGCATCACCTTCTAACAGTCGTATGTAGGTCCAATAAGACACGTGAAATATTTCCTCATTCAAGTTCAATACAAAACATATCGTGCATGCTTTTCGCAACAAAAATTCGCCAGGCAAATATGTAGTAGTAGTAGAAGACGATATTATTTGTGTGAGTCTCCCAGGCCAGTATAATCTATTATTATAAAATTCAAAGTGTTACATCATACGCCTTTCCTTTGTTTTAGAGGGTTCTATGGTGTCACTTTATTAAAAAACGGGTGATTAGTTTCGGTTTGCGAGTAATTACAATTCAAGACTAACAATGGTAGATTGGTTCGTTAGTTTGCAGTGTAAACTGACGCGTGGTTATCGTGTATAATATGGCTCTAAAATTGAGCTAAAAGATTTTTATTACCGATTTTGTAACGATGAAAACTTTTTAATCCGGCTTGAACATGTTCCATCTCTATCCATTGTATGATGCATGTACTCACACACATCAATAATACACCATAGTAGACTACATTACACATAGTTTGCATGTTCCTCCAATCCTCGCCATATTCATTTCGCCACACATATTCCACTCCAGTTACAGAGAGTGTGCGTCAACAAGTCAACTGATTGATAACCATTATGCTAATTTAAAATATAACATGGTAAAGGCACTTAAACGGAGAAATGCAGATTACGATTATATTATGCTTAGAAAACCAGTCGTCAAATTTCATAATTTTTATATGCAGCTTTACAGATTTAATGGCAATCAAAGATTTAGGTTCAAGTGTCTGCATAATAATTTAGTAATACGCATCTGAAGTACGCATTGGTTTACTCATATGTCTGTCCGTTCGTGATCAATGTAGCTCCTACTCCAGCTGGCCCCAATTTGGCAAAACGATTTCTTAGTATAATAGGACGATTGACTGAATGACTTGGAGCAAAATCCGGCAAGCGTAAAGTGTCAAAGGTATAGTGAATAGGAGTGTCTTTGGAAAGCTATTAGCAAGTTATGTACGAATGCATAAACAATTTTTAAATTGAACGTCTAAGGTTAAGTTAAAATATTTTTCAAATAGCTAGCTAGAGACAGCAACTGGGGTGTTATTTGAAACTCATGTCACAAGGAAGCAGCAGCTTCTTTCAGCTGTGTCTTACAGATTTTATTGTAATTTAAAATTATTATTTCCGAAGGATTAGGCCCTTTAGTAGTTTTCCATTTAGAAGATGCGAAAGAGATTATCAACGAACTTATCATGACTTATCAATGGGGAATGGCTTGGCCGCAAAGCGGCCAATGGGGGTGTTTCTAGTATGCGTATAATCATGGAACGACTATACCCAACAACTGCACCATATTCACATCACATTTCACATGGCATAGTATTTGACTACGTGAATGTGAACTAAAGTCATCCCTTTATCCAAAACGAGCTACATCACTGGCATTGGCATCATCATCAGAAATAGAAACAGAAAGCCAAATGGGAGTCTACAATGCAAGAACTAGGACTAATATATAAAAATTACTTTCGCATGTTTCAATGTAGTGCCTAACTAAAAAGGTCGAACTACAGAAAGCAGCTATTTTGTCTCTAAGCAGATTCCAACAAGTCCATGGAATCATGCATCGTGCTGGAGCTTGTTACTTGTTTGTAATGTAACTGCTGCGTGTCTCCTCAGAAAACACCACACACACCACGAGTTGTTTTTGTTGATATATTGCAAGAGTCGGAGGGGTGGGTGGATGGTGCATGCCTACTATTGTATATTACAATGGAGTTGCACCTGAAATGAAACTTTTGAAAATACTTTTCAAACGAAAATACTCCTTAATACATGTGATCACTTAATTTTGCAATTATATCTTACTTTTATACTGTATTCCGTAACTAATTGTGTCACAATACGCATTGTAAAATATTAGTTTGCAAGAGATTCTCTCACACAATACACCACTAACACAGCAGATTATCATCCGCCGCAATTTTCCTTACAAATACGTAAAGTAGCTACCCGGTGAGAACTATAATCATGCCGTTGGAACAGTTTACCATCTATTTGGACAACCCGTCAATGAGTTACTTTCCTGGGCAAATGGTGACGGGGAAGGTACTGGTGCACCCTCGACAAGAGAAAAAGTCACAAGGTATGTGGGATTTTATCTGCGACAATCGGATAAATAAAATACACTAATACTCCTTATTAGCTTGCTAGCAAAATCTAGTTTATATTATATGCCATGTCCCATCCCCGTGCGCGTGTGTCACATTTAGTTTTGAAGAATTCTAATAGTAAGAGTTAGTTAGTTAGGACACTTTTAGCACGTAAAAAAAATTTCAGGATGGGATTTGAGTTCTACTAATTCTAGATTTTTACAAAACTTTGACAATGGATTTTGTTTGAGTGTAATACGCAGGCCAAGTGGGAGTGTTTATAGGGTAGGGCAGAATGTTGTTATTAGACAGAATTGTTGGGGGGTATTTTCGATGAGTGAGCTGAATATATCCTAGTAGTTGTTCGTACTTTACTTGATTGACGTGTTATAGCGCGTAATTAGTGGAGCTATACAATACAGATTCGATTGGTTACCTATTTAAAACAATTTTAAAATGGTTAAATGCATGTAAAACCACCAAGCGGAATAACCTAGCTCGCAGCACAATCTTATCGAATCGAGTTAATAATGATCTAAACCAAACAAACAAACCTCAACCCTAACACAGCCGAATACTTACCAATCTGGCAGGACCTTCTTAATCATCACCAATCGAATCTGCCACTCCTACAACAGTAGAACGCCATTTAACAACCTGTACAACGACCGCTATCAGCTTGTAGAACACCCCCTTCAATTCAACCTGTACCACACACCTATCTTCTTATGCTCTAACCCAAACACACCTCAACCAATCCCAATCGAACACATCACCCAATCATATATACAACATGGATCCGGTTGAAGTAAGGTTGAGGGATTTTCACCTACACTCACCTACACTCCTACACTCACCTTCACTCACCTACACTCCTACACTCACCTTCATTCTTTCACTCACCTTCACTCGTTTTGTTTGGTTATGCTATGTTATGCTAGGTTGGTTGTTAGGTTGGTTGGTACCCAAATAGCTTTAATGAGCGAGCGTGTCTGAACCTAACCTAACCTAGCA
>JAANSN010006592.1:0-10275 GCA_036850665.1 Dicranocentrus wangi | reverse complement strand
TATTGCTCTATATTTTATTTTATTTTTAAACTCAGGCGAAGAAGGGATTAGAGAAGAAGAATCGCAGCAGTCGTTGGTTGCATTTAGATACTTGAAATATAACTAAAGCAAAAAATCACAATGTCAGTTCTCTGCGTTTTCTGTGACACACCCTTTCCACACCGGGGGAATTTGAATGTTCATATACTGCGACACATTGGCGAAAAATGCCACTTTTGCAGTTTCTGCTCCAAGGAATTCGTGACGAAGGAAGAGAAGTCAAGTCACGCCCGAATTCACACCGGAGAATGCCCGCTTTATTCCTGCAATTATTGTGGTAAATCACTCACAAGTGCAAGCATTTTATCCATTCATGTAAACCAGATGCATGAGAGAACCACTGAATATCCGTGTCAAACATGTGGCAAAATATATTACGACCGTAGCTATTTGAGAAAACACGAAACAACTCATGTCGGAGGGAAACAATTCCAATGTGAAATCTGCACAAAATCATTTAATTCAACAACAAATCTCGATTATCACATCAGAACTCACACCGGCGAGAAACCCTACAAATGTTCTGTTTGTAAATACGCATTTACACAACAGAGCCATCTAAAGCAGCACATGTTGGCTCATACCGGGAGAAACTGCAAAAAATGCGACATTTGCGGAAAGGACTACGCTAGTGCAGATACTTTAAGAAGACATGTGAAGGTAGTTCATCAACAGATTCGGAATCACGCTTGCAAAACCTGCAACAAGGCATTCTCCAACAAAACACATTTAAATGTTCATGAAAGAACCCACACAGGTGAAAAGCCATTTCCATGTGAAATCTGCGGGAAATCAGTCAATCAAAAAGGAGATTTGTTCAGGCACATGAGAGTACACACTGGCAAAAAACCCTTTAAATGCCTAGTTTGCGGGAAATCCTTTACAATAAACCATAATTTAGCTTCGCACATTAAAACTGCTCACGACGAGTGAACAGTGAGGCCTAGTGACAATTTAGGTTTTCAGCTACTACTAATACTTTCTTTCAAAGTACATGATGAAGCACACACGGCACATTCAGAACCACAATATTTCAAGATAATTTGTCACCTTCGTTCAAACCTACCGAATGCTCATTTCCTGTTGTCCGCAAGCAGCAGATAATCCACGCATGTGGAACATTTTCACACAGTAGTAATATTCGTGTTGTCAAAACTTGGAGAATCCGCGAATACCCACATAAAAGGGGAAACTCAAATTCGATTGAAACCGTGTAAAGCGTTATTAATTTCAAATCCATATCTTCACAATATATTGGGGAGCCGCTATCTGATTACAACATACGTAATTCTTTTTGGCTATTTATTTATCTATATGGCTTTTAGGCTACATTTTGACGCAAATATTCTAGCCTTAAAAAGATGCCAGAATTTCATGTATAAATATGCCTTTTCCTCAGTTTATTAAATTTTCGAACGTATATTTTATCTGACAAGCACAAAGACTTAGCAAAGACAAGACAAAGCACAAGCATCTGAGTCTGAAAGACATTTTTAGTTGCTTCGTATGTATTCTGCTAGCAAGTTTACAGAAGAATAAGAATCTTAGGCACTTGTTTTGCTTTGACGCTACACACTAAACTCTGCAATCTCATATTGCAGGCTGAAGATTTAAGTAAATGGAACAAAATAAACTTTCGCTGTTCTTTGTATTTCTTGAATGTATATAATAATATGGCTTCATGGGGAATAATAAATTCTAGATTTAATCACAATGGTATTCTCGAATCTATTAATTGATTTGTTAAAATGGAAAATAAACGATTGCTTATAAAGGAATCAATTGCAGTTTCCAAGTACGTCTGAGCATTCAAACTGCAAACTGTCCTTCAGTCCAGTGGTTGTGACCGACTGATGATTAGTGTTTATTTGTACCAAGTAGAACTTTAGATCTACAATAATCTGGATGAAATTATTTTATTCTGTAAATATAGAGTTGGGACTATTTTTGAGAAATATTTCTAGCATACATATCATGCAAATATTTATATTTAGAGCCAGCAATATCGATTAACAATTTGTTTACATAGTTTGCGTCAGCAATTAGCTTCTCTTTCAGCGACGAATCTAAACAAACAGTTTTTATTCACATGCTTTTTATTGTCGTCTTTTGAGTTCATTCAGGCTGGGCCCCACTCATTCCCCAAGTGGTAAATCATGAGTTTTAATAATACACTAAGTTAGGGTCTATACTATCTAACAAATTTCAAAATCAGCTGGAAAAAGCAAAACGGTCGATGGAGGGAGCTACATGACACTAGCGCTTCACACTTGTGCTGCTTTAAATTCAACTATCCGCTCCCCAAAAACGAAAACCAGACGTGGACCAGCTACTATCCCGGTAGGGCGAATTCCTTGTGGAATTAAGTTTAAAAAATAATTACAAATTTGACGTAACATAACCAGCATAAGACCAGATAGACAGGCAGGCAGACCCACAACCAACGTAGGGAATATATTTCCCAGAGAACCACCCCGAAGCCCCATACATCACTTTTTACGTTGAGCACTTTCCGTGTAGGGCTTCCTGGCTCATCCATTTCCACGGAATGGCGTTAGCTTGCCTCACTTCATAGAAGCTGTAACCGTCGTTCTATAATGACACTCAAAATTAGATGATATCAGCTTTGCAATAAATAGATTATGGGCCCTTCCCTCTTGCATTGATGATTTCAGCAATCAGAAAGATTCAGGATTACGTGAATGAGCAGATTTGTTAGTAAACTGGGAATCATTAGCAAAGTGGATAGTAGTATGTATTCAATACAATTCAGTCTTTCTTATTAATTTATTTACCGGAAAGTGGAATAAGCTGAATTCATAATTCATCAAACTGAGCTTGAGCTCTTACAATTAAAATCCATGAAGCTATTTACAATTCTAAGTCAAGTTTGGGGTAATGTGAGACAACCCGAGGATATAACATCAATTAGGGATTAATACTATAATTACAATTCTTAATGAAAATCCCTGGTACATGTTTGATATAGTTTGATGATAACCCGTCCTATCCCACCGTATGGTTGTTGGATTCGGAACGGGGTTTATTTTTAGTTTTGATGGTGCAAGGGATTGACGTATGACGTAAGTCTTGTCTCTCCCTGCACATATATGCCACAATTTTACCTTAATTACGTTAAAATCTCTATAACATACATACCGTTAATTAATTCCTCAAAGTATTTTCACAATTAGGGAAAGTAATAGGTTTTGGAATTGCTGGCAGGTTGAGCTATTTGCTGGAGGAGGTAAAGATGACAAAAGATTACTGCTGCTGATGATCTTGCCTCGAGGATTCCCGTGTATTTTAATGCCAGAACCGACAGGCACTAGGCCAATTATCGACTAATTTGTCGGGTGAACTTGCTTCACATTCGGTTCTCTCAGTCTGCCTCTAACCTTTTCTCGGAAACTGGTGGTGGTGATGCGCTGTCCCTCCTGACGAACGATGGTTTCCTTTCTTGCTGTATGCTTGGCTGGTCTCTGACTCTGATGGACACACTTGGGGATGCGAAATCTAATTCTGCTCGAAAAACCTGGTTGTTACCAATTGCCCAATGTTCCCAAATTTCCGAAGGATATGTTTTACCACAAAAAATTATGAAAACCGCAAAACCGTGTTAGTTCACTGTATAATAGGGAGCTCGTTCTCCTTCTTATCTCAAAATTCCACTGAGGCTTCTTCCAACTCTGCTCTCACTTTTCTATTGTTTGCTGAGGAACAATTACTTTACCTGGACACGATGTCGTGTCCACTCTACTTTAGACTGCAATGCGCTAGTTACTATGTACTAGTTATACTTACTTTTTTTATGGCGTGAGTGACTTGCGCTCGTCATCCCTCATACAACAACAACCTGTGGATTTTAAGTCTAGATGAAAGCTGTCTCTGTCTCACTGGTAACATATGTGTTTACCATTTACTTTTTAAATGAATGCACACTCTTCAATTGCCCGTTTGCCTCCGAGTCGGTAGAGGCCAGAGTGTGCACTCTTTTTACCTTTGGACTCTCCACCGTTTCATAGAATGCTAGCAACTAATCGTTGCATTAAAATATATGCTTCTTTCAAAGCCGTTTAGACCGAGGCCACGGGACAACCCGAAATTTCACATTTTTGGGGTTTTATTTTCCTCTGAGAGATTGTTTTTAGTGGCCAAGTCTTCGTGTGTTATGTTTCATGTTGATTAAAATGGATGTTTAAATGATAATGACACAAGTAAATTTCCAGCCAACTTCAATCATCAATGTTAAAAGCTGGATATGATGTATATTGTTGCTGCTAAGGATTCTATCCCATGAGCCTCTAGCGTGCCGTGGGCACACAATTCCGAGATGACATAAATGTGTTCTGAAATTTTTCAATAATTTCAAATCAACAAATTCGCAATAAACAAGTCAATCAGCTTCAAAAACATTGTAACAAATTTGAGTGCATTGTAACTCTTACTCTTTCCGGTGATCCGATCAAGTAAGTATTTTGTGGAAAACGATTGTGAGAGATGTTCCATATTATTTTTATTCTGAACTTGTTCATTGATGCTTCTTCGTCTGAAGGTAGTTTTCTACCTACTTCGTATTTCACTGACAAGCTTAAAGAAGATTATGTAGGGATTTTAGGTACCTTTTTACTTTTGGTCTATACGCTTTTTCAACAAATGGCTTTTATTTCTTGAAGAATACTGAATCCTATGTTTAAACTCAACACTGAGGTTCTTCTGTGTATTTTTTATTGTCCTTTGGTTGTTTTGTCACTGCTATAAATAGCGACTCCTAGGCAAAAAGAAAAAGAATCGTGCTGTATATTTCATGTTGTATCCATTTAGTCACCAAGTATAAAGTTAGTAGAGGCTTTCCGACTCCACAAGTAGCAATGTTAGAAAATGTGCTCGGTCGGAGCCGGCAAAGCTCGGAGCCAGCTCTGGCTCGGCTCTGGCTCTGCTCGGCTCCAGCTCGGCTCCGAAGAATTTCGACTGCTCTGTCTGGCTCGGCTCTGGCTCTGCTCGGCTCGGCACGGCTCTGAGCTTTCTTATCTCTAATTATGCGATCAAAAAGTTCGAGGAAAAGGGTCAACAACTCATTTGCATATTATCGCGATAAGGAAAAGGCTCCGATAGAGCTTATAATAGAGTAACGTGCACACAACACATCAAGCAAGTTACCACATCCTTTGTGAGGGAAGCAACTCATATCAGCTGCTAACTGTTTACGTGCACATGCACATAATATACGTGTGTACGTATTTGTGCGCTTGGAGGGAAGCTCGGAGCCGGCTCTGCTCGGCTCTGGCTCTGCTCGGCTCCGACTCGGCTCTGCTTGAGTCAAGAGCTCTAAGCTCGGCTCTGGCTCGGCTGCCTTTTTCTGGCTCTAGCTCGGCTCTGCTCGGCTCCGACGGAGCACTAATTACACCTGAACTGAACCTGAATAGTTGAGGGAAAACTTCTCGAAAGCTAGTGTTAAATAAAAGATTTAAACCTCTAAATGCCTAAATGTTCTGTATTTCAAAATAAGTTATGATTAAAAACTAATTGCAAGATTAAAACAAATTTATTCACAAAATGTTCGCATTTGTTTAAGAGGTCTCACTGATAATTTAATTTTTGCGTCATAACGCATACATAAAAACCCCCAAAAACCATTACCTCATAAACGCATATACAGGCTCCACAGTATAAAGTGAGTAAAGTATTTGAACAATTTACGCTTTCTACGGATTCCAATCCAATGTGAATGACCCCTTTATGTGGGATTTTACGGATTCTTCAAGCTCTAACAGGAAAAACAATAATTTTTTGTTTGACACTGTGAAAATGTTGCACGTACAGACATTCAACTGTTTGTGAATAACAGGAAATGGACACACTCTAGGGAATGATAAATTTTCATGAAATATCTCCGCATTTACAACTCCGTGTATGATAAGTAATGTCATGTGCTCTAAAAGATGGTTGTTGCTAATAAATCCAAATTGTCACTGGACTTCACTAAACCGGCGGACTCTCGTCGTGAGCAGTTTTCATGTGTGAAACTAAATATCCTTGTCGCGTAAAGGATTTCCCACAAACTAAACATTTGTACGGTTTTTCACGCGTGTGAACTCTCATGTGCCTAGACAAAACCCCTTTCTCTTTGAATGATTTTCCACAGATTTCACATGAAAATGGCTTTTCTCCTGTGTGAGTTCTTTCATGACGTTTTAAATTGTCTTTGTTGAAGAAGCTTTTATTGCACGTTGAACAAGCGTGATTGCGAATCTGTTGATGAACTACTTTAACATGCTTTTTTAAAATATCTGCACTGGCATAGTCCTTTCCGCAAATGTCACATTTTTCGTAGTTTCTCCCAGTATGAGTCAGCATGTGCTGATTTAGATTGCTTTTCTGTGAAAAAGCGTATTTACATATGGAACATTTGTAGGGCTTCTCGCGGGTGTGAGTTCTCATGTGCGAAGTGAGATTGGCTCTTGAAGTAAATGATTTTGTGCAGATTTCACATTGGATTCGCTCTGGACAGTTATGAGTTGCCTTGTGATTTTTCAAATAGCAACGGTCATAATAAACTTTTCCGCACGTTTCACAAGGATATTCAGTGGATCTCTCATGAATCTGGTTTATATGAACTGACACACCTCTGGCACTTTTGAATGTTTTTCCACAATATTTGCATGAGTACGGGGTCTCTCCTGTGTGAATTCGGGTGTGACTATATTTCTCCTTGCATGTTACAAATTCTTTTGAACAAAAACGGCAAAAGTAGGGTTTTTCGCCAATGTGTCGCAAAATGTGAGCACTCAAGTGTCCCCGATTGTAATATATTTTGTCACAGAAAAGGCAGGTAACTGACATTGTGGTTTTGGCTTTCAATATATTTCACATGAAGAAATGCAAACCGTTCCTTCCGTTGCGGTGTGTGTGTTTGAATTATTGGCGATATCGGGAATTTTTGCGCCAGACGTTGAATTAGAAATCAACATACAACATCGCGGCTTTTCCAGCATAGGTTATCAATTTATTTTGTAATTCAAAAATGACCGAAAGTTGATATGCCGACTTTGCAACTTATGACGTGTTCCCTTGCAATTTCTCTCACAAATGGTTCTCAGCCAAATGCTACAGAGGTTGAATATTTACAATTTTTCGATAATGCTTGAGCTATATATACCCAGGCTACACATGGCTAACTTCCTTGTCTGTTCAAGTTATTTCTTCTGTTTCTATCTTCCGTGTTTAAAAACAAAGTTAAATAATAAGTAATATTTTAAATTTTATTCACTTCCCTACACAATACGTTTTTGGCATTTGCCCAATGTTAAAATAAATCAACGTCATTGAAGAAAAGTGTAACTACAAAAGCATGAGATCAGTTTTATACCTACGGATTACACTTCTCATGTCAGGTTCCGAAAACAAGACAACTTCACTTTTTCACCATTTTGTTGTTTGCAGCTATAAATTCAAGAGCAGTGAGTTTATTGCAAACTGCACCACGTCAGTTATTGGAATGAATGATTATTGAGCTGGGAGTGAGAAGATTCAAGAAATTGTACTTATGTCTATAAGGTTCTAGGCAGGAAGGGAAGACGAATGAGACGATGCAAAATGAATACGGACAAACTGCAATGGTAACACAGGCATGGTGAACGAAACACCACGTAATGTTACAAAAGTGAGCGCGGAAATAAATAAGGAATCGGATTCTTCATGGTACAAACAAAACAACGTGTGCGCTTTTTGCCTTATAAAATGTATAAGTTAATCTGCAAACACAAGCAGTTGGTCCATGTCCATACATACGAACGATACCCATGTTGAAGATATCCCAGCATGCCGTATCATGTAGATTCGACTGCACGCCACGACAGGAAGTAGAACAAGTTGGCTAAGCACTTTATGAATTCTGTAACATTATTATGGTGGTGTATTGAAAATTGCTTTTGAATGCATTTGCTTTACCCATGTGGCATATATAGCGCTTATGTTATAGAAGGAGAGGTTCGCCTACCTACTTTAAAAAGGACACGTCCCTAATTTAATCCTTTTCTAACATTTACTCACTATGTATGTAGTCGGACAGAGAACCTCTACTCATCTTCTGCTGGGTGACTAAATTGATATACGAGACATACAGCACGACTTTTTCCCCTTTCCCAACCAGAAGTCGATATTTTCAGATTAGTCTTCATAGTAGTACAACATATTATTTAGGTACGTGCTTCTTTCGTCTTCCAAAATGTACAAGTGTACTCTTCAAATTTATGCAGTTGGCTCATATCCATTAATGTTAAATATCTCAGTCAGTTTGCCGCAACATGTGAAGTAGACTGTCTGCTAGAACAAGGGAACACAAGTCACCAAGCAGTTTGATGATGACATCTGCTTGAATGCATTATTACTTGCTTAGACCGTGTGGTATCGCTTATGTTATAGAAGGAAAGCTTCACCCATATACTTTAAAAAGAATGCTTCCCTAACTTAATCCTTTTCCAACATAAGTATACTTATGAAGTCGAAGAGCTTATTGATTGCTTTGTCTTAACCCCAACCACGGTGCTTATATTTTGAAAGGAACGCTTGGATAAACTGCTGTAAAAAGGACTCGTCTCCAACTTAATCTTCTTCCAACATTTGCCTGTACTAAACTTATTTTTGTATTGCGACTACTGACTGGCCATACTACAAATATTGAACAGGTCACTGTTTTCTATTGCCCAGGAAGGGGTCGCTAATTATAGACAAACTTGCCCCTACCAAGAATACACAAAAGGTAGGAAACTCAACGTTGAGATTAGCCTCACCGTCTTAGTGTTCTCCAAGAAAACAAATAACAAATACATATATATTTTGTTCAACAAAATTTTCCATTACCTAAATGGTCAATCAAAAACGTAGTTGAAGGTACAGGATAAAAGTTAAAAGGTATCTAAAATCTCTACTCTTCTTTAAGTTTGCTAGCTAAATACCAAGGAGGTAGTAATCTTGTTGTAGACTGTGAAGTGAAGCATGAGAATGTTCAAAATATATGTGTCTGAGTGGGAAAAATAAAATCTGTCTCACAACCAGTTTCCACTTGAGTTATATGATGGGATCTCGGATGGATTTATAACTTATGTCTGGAGTTTTGGCGGGGTTCCCTGTAGAATATTAAAATATATTCCATGCGTTTCTCTCCATCCCCAAACACTAAAAATGATTTGTTGATTATGCTACATCATTTTTTGTAATTATTTCTTAAAAGCTTGATACCGCAGGGGATTTGCCGTCGGCCCTACCGGGGTACAAGCTGGTCCGAAGTTTGGATTTCCATGTTGGAAAGCGGAATCCTGAGGTTGGAGAATCCCTAGTGGAACGACAGTTTAATGTAGGGCACTCCCTCGACCGCTTTGCCTTTGTCCACACTTGCCTTGAATTAACCAACTTGCCAGAAATTATGCATTTATTTGGGGTTTATCGGTATGCCATCATGATGTCATATGGGAAAACGGAGCCATGCAACAGATCTACACTTTTAATGTATTACTCACCACTCACCACTTGGACAATGGTTGATGGAGCCAAGACTGAATTCAATAAAAAAACAACAGTATAAAGCATGATATTAATTTTTAAAAAAGAATCCAAAGTTGTGGCTAAGGCTAGAATTTAGTATTCTCCAAGAAACCGTGTATAACATACATACAAGATACAAAGAAAAACAAAAGTTCATTTTATTCCATTTACTACACAATGTTAATTATGAAATTACAGAGTTGACCGGGTAGCGTAACAGTTAAAAAGTACGAAAAATAATTTTTCTTCTGCAAACTTGCGAGCAGAATACATACAAAGTACTTATTAGTTGAAAATGTCTTTCAGACTTGAAACCTGCCAGAGGATTTGCTTGTCAAATTAAACAAATACCTATACAAATATAATACAAAATAACTAACTAATTGTATAATAACAACGACAAATTTATACATCAAATTTCGACACAACACGTTTAAAACATTACGACTACTCATAGAAAATTTAATTTTTGTGTCAAAGCGTATATAAAAACTTTCTAAACAAATTATCTCTTAAACGCATAACGGCTCCCAAGTATACTATGGTCGGCACAACACCAAGTCACACCAGAACCACGCCCGACCCCCAATTTCATTTTCATCTTTTGACCCGAATCAAGCGATATCTCCCGACCCGACACCCCTTCAGTACAAATCGCCTGCCCCGAATCTAGCAAAGTGACCCTGACCCGAA
>JAANSN010006591.1:0-10277 GCA_036850665.1 Dicranocentrus wangi | reverse complement strand
ATAATGATTTTATATTTTTGCACAACACAACGTATAAAATACATTAATTATTACTTTTTCCATTAGTATTATTAGTTCATTCGTAATCTGCGTTATGCTGGTGCAGTGCTCACTATCCATTTGGCGTGTTACGCTCTCTTCGTGAAACTGCTCACGTATAAATTCATCACACGTGAAATATTACCAATAATGAAAATGAAAACGCACGTAGTACTATGTAGCATTAAAACAATTCAAGGTACTTACAATTAGGCATGTACACATGTATGAATTCGTATTGCAGTTTGCAGTCGCATCGCAGATCGTATAGAATAATTACAAAACCTGTACTATGGATGATCTTATTGATCTTACTTACCAACTACATTTGGAAGCTTACACTCATGTTCATATCATCGCATCGCACGGGATATAATGTAACATTTCATGCGTTGCAGATCACAGTTGCATATTACATTTACATCGTATCGTAACGCATTCTTATAACATCCGTCATTAGCGAATTGATTGGGATTGGGACAGGGATACATCGAGGTCCCTAGAATGACTAGAATTAGAAGTTTTGGCATTATTTGGCAAGTAATATTGGGATACCTTATGGGTGGTAATATGGTAGTGGAGCTACTACGCTGCTGCAGTCTGAAAAGCAGGCTTGCGTTGTTGAGTCAGCCAGCAAGCATAGCATAGCTACACGGGACAACGGAACAGGGAACCCAAAATGCCATTTGTCTTGTCACAAATGCTTACGTTACGAGGAACACCACCACAGACAAAACCCCGATCCAAGCTTGGTTTATGGTGGTGCTATAGCTATTGCTAACATGATGGTTTCATGAATCATGATATTATGAATCTAGTTATTATTGCTACCAATAAAATTGTATATTCGATTACCTAATTGGGTTTTGATGCAGTATTGACAATTTTATATGAATTGCGCAAGCTATAATTATTGCTTATTGTTTGTCTATGAATGGTTTTCATTTTAAATTCACCAATTTTATTTTGCCTGAAATGGCTGAAATGAGAACACCTTGATTCTGTAGTGTTTATTTCATGCTGCTTACGATTTTAGTCAGAAATCTGTGCTCTGAATGGTTTAGTTTAGTGTGAATCGTTGACTTACTACGACTTTAGAGGAGAATATTTATATTTTTATATTAATTCCGTGTATTTTTTTTACATCACGCGGACGTCTGGTTCAGTAGATGTGTGTAAAAAAAAGGTAATATTAGCATATCATCACCATTCTAGATTTTAGATATACTCAATTCGACTAGGAAAGCAAAAGAAGTAATGAACGTACCAGGTGCAGACCGTGCGACGAAAGATTAAGTTTGAATTATGCAGTTGTGAAACTTTAAGCACACATAAACCGAAAGTGTGTAGCATCAGCTCCGGCCTCGGAGGGTGATAAGCAAACAATTGAGCTTTATCTTTCTCTTTTCAGGTTTATTTGCTGTGTTGTCAGACTAGAAGTTTGAAGAATTGCTTGGGTTACGTTTACGTTACAACTACAACCTTACAACGCAACTGGATTGGATCCTTTTCATATCACGCGAAACTTTTTGGTCGCAGCGGTGTTACTTGGCTTCTCATGGTCAAATCGAGACCTGTGAAGCGGAATCTGCAAAGCGAGCGCTTGTGCTAAATCTGAAGTTTATGAGTGATTAGATTAACAAACCCCAATCACTTTTGTGAAGTTTCGAATCACTTTTAAACAATCAATGAAGAATATTTCCTAAATTAACAGTCATGGTAAGTTTTTAAATAATAATTCTAAAGTCATAGGGCACATCTGTCAAGCCGAACCTTGACAATGGACTTTACGTAAAACGCCATGTGCTCTTTATTTACAGACGCTGATAGAGAATCGAGATACGTTCCAACCTGGAATTATTGGTAAGCGAGCTCAGGAGTTGGATCCAAACCCTTTCGACGAATCTGGCTCAGAGGAGGAGTTTTTGATTGCCAGTGAAGGATACCCTGAAGATGGAGAAAATAATAACAACCGTGACTTTTTCTCCTTACCAACGCTCGGTTTAAATTACTTAAATAATCTGAATCTCAATTTGAATCTCAATCTGAATCTTCGTAATTCATCCCTTTGGAGAATCTATGAAAACACCTCATTCACAAAACCGGGATTCTTGTCGAACTACCTTGGGAAACACGGTGAAGAACTGGATATAAATGATCGCGATGATATTACACCAGATTCCCGTAGCTTTTTTACGATAACAAGCTTCCTTCGAAGACACGGCTTCCCGTCTTACGAAGAAGACTACTCTGAAGAAGCTGTTTTGGAAAGGATTAGATTTAAAAAGCTACAACAGCAAGCCGCTCAAGCAAGAAATTTGATATGTAGCAATGATTTTATTTCTGAATGTGAATTGAACACAAGAGAAAGTTCGAACCAGTGCGAGAGCGATGGTGAAAATATCCGTGAAAACGTCGCCGAAGTTGCCTCCCTGCCTGAAGTCAGCTTAAAGGAATTGAATGTGAAAGCCAATTTGTTTAATGATAAACAACCTTGTGAAGCCAGTTGCATTGAGGAAGAAGAAATGAGCAGATATGATGATTCACCGTATGGTATAAATCCGTTTTACCACAGAATAGAGCTCTCCCTTTGGGATAAAGTCAAGGTATGTGAACGGAAATACCATTAGCTGATTGTAGATTATTAATTGGTTCTTAAGTGAGTTCAAGGTTTTTGCAATTTGTTATTTTTAGATTGGCTTTCTAACATTGACTTTACTGCCCGTTAAATTAGTGTTTATGGTACCTACCTTGCTGCTAGCTTTCATTTTAAGTTTAATTGGATTGTGCGGTCTTACGTTCGACGATTCTCAGAAAGGTCCTCTACAAAAGTGGCGAAGGTAATGCGTCTCGCAATTAGTACGATAAGTATTAATTGGATTACGGTTAAGCAGAGTAAATCGTAATTTTTTTGGTTTTGATCTTTCGCAGGTGGACTCGAGATATCATTGCGAATGTGGTGATGCGAGCCTTTGTGTTTTGCATGGGGTTTATTTGGACCATTAAAGAAACTGGCAAACGAGCTACACCTGAAGAGGCTCCGATATTCGTAGTAGCTCCTCATTCTTCGTATTTTGATGCTTTTGTGGTGATCTTACTCGGAGCACCAAGTGTTGTAGCAAAACTATCTACTAAGAATATTCCCATCTTTGGCAGTAAGTCGTTATTTCATCATCTACCAGAATGCTCAAGAGGAAATGATGGGACTGTTATTTTCGAATTCAAATACATATATACACTTATCCTAGCTAATGCGTGTTAACATGTGCTTTGAATTGTTTTATGGTTTAGGGCTTGTTACATTCACACAAGCAGTGTATGTCTCAAGAGAAAATAGGGGAAGCAGGCGACAAACATTTGAAGTTATAAAACAACGAGCTCAAAATGTATACCATGGGAGTGGAATGCCACAGGTAAATGTTCATCTTTTAACAAACGTTGCTGGCCTGAAATATTTCCAAATGTTTGGATTTAACATATACGATACGTATTGTTTATTTTCACAGATCTTCATATTTCCTGAAGGGACTTGCTCCAATCGTTCTAGTCTGATCAAATTCAAACTAGGAGCATTTGTGCCCCAGGTTCCCGTACAACCAGTTGTAGTTCGATATCCAAACAAATTGGATACTGTGACCTGGACATTTGATGGACCTCCTTGGTGAGTTATAAACTTTTTCCGATCGATTTATTTAAATAATCTTCATCCTGTTTCCTAATTAAATTTGAACGTTTTCGCAGGGTACGAAATATTTGGTATGCGTTGGCACAGTTCTACGTCAAAATAGAAATAGAATATTTGCCTGTTTACGCTCCTAGCGAAGCAGAGAAAAATGACGCCAATTTATTTGCAGAAAATGTCAGGCGCTTAATGGCAGAGTGAGTATTACCGAAATTGAATTATAATATTGCACGAATCCTCTTAATCTTGGCTCAAATTTGAAACGGGTACTATTTTTAATTCAACAGGAAGTTGCAAGTCCCGATGTCTGACTATCAATTTGAAGACGGAAATCTCTTATGCAAGATGCGAACTACAAACTTGGAGCAAAAACTTAAAAGCATTAAGCGAGCAAAGAAAGCATTAGAGTAAGTTCTGTAAAGGAATAAAATATACATAAAGAACTTGCTCCATGTAATAAGATTTAATTTATGATGATTTGTTGATGTATGTATAGGTTAACTGGGTGGTCAAAGGAAAACATTTGGATTCAAAGTAAACAAAACGGGAAGCAGTTATACTTGACATTTCCACAATTTCAACGCGAGTTTTTCAATGTGACGTCACAAGATACCACTGTTCCCGAAGTTCAAACTGTATTCAATAACTTTAGAAAGGTATGTTAATGATAACAATAATTAAGCGTTGTATATATGCAAGATTCGTAGAGTAACGATTACTTATTCTACGGGCCTTGCATGCGTGTAGTTCATAAATCATTTAATATTTTTATATTTCTAATTAATATTAATAGGGTGTGGACGGAGATAGTGTGGATATACGACCCTATTTGACATTGACTTCCTTTATGAATGACGAGAAATTGTGGCTGCCGCAAGAAATCCAAAATATGCTGTACAAGGTAAATATGGTAAACAATGTGAAATTGTACAAAACTGAATGTTACGGAACGTCATTCATGTGTAAACCTCTTTTTAAATAGTTGTACGATATATCCTCCTCTGGCAATTCCGATGCTGAATTCAAAAGAATGATGACTGACGTATTTGAGGAGGCTGAACAAGAAGCAGCTCAACCACCAACGGCTGACGTTAATACAAGTCATGATGCATCTACGACGGGTAACGAAAAAACTGTTCAATCTTCAACTATTTTAGCACATGTTTTAGTTTTGGTTTGTCTGAACGGAGAAGAGTGCAATAAATAAATAAACAATTTGCTTTGATATGTTTAGACACTTTAAAACAACAACTACCCCGGTACATCGAATTCCTCAAATTATTCGCGGACGAAGTCATGGAGCGGCTTCCCAAAAATTATCCTCGCAGGGAAGAACGCGACAAGCCGCCAAAGGAAAAATCTAAATCCGACTAAATTATCCATTTTAACGCTTTATGTAAGTCAACGAATAAAGTAAAACGATTAATTGTATGTATCGTTAAGTACATATAAGTATAAGTTGAGTAAGTAAACGTTTAGTACAAGTTGTGTAATTTTAACCTAGAATGTAACTCTTAATGTTTCAGTAAGTTGTTGTCAGTTGTCAGTACTTCTCCGGTAAGCCTTTTTATAGGCAGTGATATTTAATTCGTTACCTTGCGCAAGGAAAATATGGACTTGTTAGGTTAGATAATGAATCAGATAGGTCCTACCTATTTTACCATTATGTATGATACGATTTGTAGGTTACATATTATAAGAAGATTTGGATGTGCCTGTACGCACCATCTAAACGTTTTAAATGTAAATTATGTAAAAACCGTGCGTATATCTGTGTCACCGTGTCCGTTATTTTTTCCAGCTTCCGAAAAATAAAGTTGGAAAGTACCTATCTTTTTACCAATTGGCTAATTGTTTTATTAAATCACGTCGTTGAGAAGTGCTGATGAGTCATTACGGGAAAGGAAAATCGACTAACTCGAATATTTTTATTATTACTTGATTTTGCTGCATATAAAAGGTACCATTATTGCGCATTGGTATTCGGTGATACATTTTATACAGCTAGTGGTACATTTTGATTCAGCTTTAACTGAAAGCGTTGGTTTTCATGAAATAGGACAAGACGAAGTACCTTCCTGCTTGTTAGCATTTGCAATAGGATTTTCTCTTTCATACGTGAAGTATGGAGAGCGACTGAGGGGCAATAAACCAGTAATGAACGAAAACGCTTGATAAGTACAGGAAATTACGAACACTCCCACCACTATAAGAGCAGCCTTCGATTTGTCTACAATACTGTTTGTTTGAACGTGTATCTGTCTCGCCCACATGTTCCAGTCGCTCATGGCTTCGTCCTTTTGGCAAAAAAAGATAAAATGCTTGACAATAGATGCACTAGTTGGCCATATCAATATGTCTGTCTTCAGAATAGTTTAGTGCATGCATACCATGGTGGGCATATTATGATCTCCTTTTGGCCAGTTCAAATAAAACGTTTCTTCGTCTACCCCATTGTCTTCCGATATCAATTTTCGTTTAGGTATTGGCAAATAGCTTACTCTGTCCAGAATCGAAGAGCCTTCAAAGTATGAGTCGCATTTGGGAAGCACATAGCGGATACTGTGAAACTCAGAACTTTCATACGGAAACAAGTCTGTTTCGTAAGCCTATATGTGTAAAGAAATGAAAGCATTCAAAGAACACAAACAAGAACTTCGGACAGAAACCCTTGATTGATACGATACCTGCCGAATGATATATAATAATTGATATCTGACGTCATCTCTTACTTGCCACAATACTTGTAACTTCTGCCTGACCAGAAGTCGTTTATCATAAATCGGAACAGCAAATACCCCGAAGTGGTGTTGCAAAAGGTCCTTAAACTCTCCGGCATTCTTTGTTGCAATTTGTACTTTCAATACCTTTCTTGGAGGGATGCACCCATACCTAGGCGTAATTCTGAAATTTTGGGGATCGGATGATCTCATCTAAAAAAATAGCAAAGAGGTGTATAAAATATTGTAGAGGTATATTGATATTATAGGTATATTCTTGAGCAATGGCTAAAATGAACAACGTGTATACCAGGAATGCAACATATCGCGGAGACAGGTTTTCCACATTTAGGGTAGCGTAAAAAAGTCCACTTGTCTCATGGCCACGGCGTACAAAAACAACTCGATTTTTTACTGATAGCAAATCTGCATTTTTTGTAGGAAAGGCATACTCCGACTCCGTTTTGGCTGAAATAATTAACATTTGATAATAAGCAGTTTATATGGATGTATGTGGGGAAGAGTAAAGAAACTCGGGCAGAAACTAACCTGGTGACATACGTGGAGTGAACCTGTACCTTGTGTCCAATTTCGTGTCTCCTGAGCTCATTTTTACGACGTCTCTATTTAAAGCGTACTGTACGGTCTACCCAGTGTGACCAAATTTTACAGTATTGTAAAGTTTCGATTTCTTGGCTTACGTGCGCCAAATTGGGAATTACGATGTTATTATTAATTCTATCCTCCCAGAATTAACCAATACACACTTTGGGTAATTAGTAGCCATTTTATGAAGGTTATTATAGCATGTATGGTTTATAGGTTACTTGACAACTTATGGGATTATGGAATGATGAGATGTGCTGTGTGCTGCGCGCATTTCAAGGTGACAACTGTGACAAGACAAGGAGAGCCAAGGTTTATGAGCGCTAATAATTCCAGGTTTACACTGTAGAGGCTTGATTTACGACGTCTCTATTTAAAGCGTACTGTACGGTCTACCCAGTGTGACCAAATTTTACAGTATTGTAAAGTTTCGATTTCTTGGCTTACGTGCGCCAAATTGGGAATCACGATGTTATTTTGCTATTTCAATCATATTTCAATTGACCAATACATACTTTGGGTAATTAGTAGCCATTTTATGGAGGTTATTATAGCATGTACGGTTTATAGGTTACTTGACAACTTATGGGATTATGGAATGATGAGGTGTGCTGTGTGCTGCGCGCATTTCACGCTAATAATTCCAGGTTTACACTGTGTATAGGCTTGAAACTTTCTCCTATGATAAGTTTATTTCCACCGTATACTATGATTTTAACTACGATTTTAATTACAACAAAAACATATATATACAATATGTGTCTGCTTTGCCACAGTAAAACCAGTCAAGTATTGTGCTTGGTTGGCAATAAAACTTTCTTTTATAATTTGTGACTACGCTCAATTGCAAAATATCAGCAACCAACCCTAACTAACCCTTCTTAAATTTAGCTTTAAAATCCTTCCTAACTTTCCAAGTGTGGAACGGAAGTGAAAGTTCATTTCCTCCGTTTCAAGGGTATCTGGTCTTGTTGCTTCGGTGCGATCTTGATCTACCGTTCTTAGCTCACCAACGTTTTCCTGATTCTCCCCTGTTCGTTCTGCGGAGGAACGAGCTGGAAGTGATTCACATGAAGAATGCTTGTTATCCGTCGGTCCCATCTTTAATTTGCAAACTTGTTCCGAATCCGACAGAATAGCTCTATAATGCCCGTCTCTGAACCTTTCCCGTTTTTTCGTAATCAATGACGCACTCCGCGGTCGCGGTCGTGGTTTTCGGATGTAGTGCGTTTTAATTGGAGTCGTGTCATCTACGCTGGTAATGTTTTGTACCTCTTGGTGGTGACCATCTTCCTCGTCCTCGTCCTGCTCTTTACTAATTTCTTCGGTGTTATTACTTGGGTCGCAAGTTGCGGGTGCTGCTGCTGCTGAGGCCCTTTGAATACCCCTCTGTTGTGCAAGATACAGAGCTGCGTCCAATTTCTGAATAATACTTATAAACTTCTCCGTACTATCCCCACGCTTTGTTGAAGATCTAGAATTACTTCTATTCCGTCGATGTTCCAAACCGTTGTGGTTACCATCCCAGGATTCTCCAGAGCGACTCTTGGAGTGTTCGAGACTTTGCCGCATCTTTTGAGCAGCCTTCTTTAGGAGCGGATAGTTGAGCAATTGCGTTTGCTCGTAGAAATAAACTAGCACTGGTGACGGTTCACTTATTGAGGATGATAATCCAATCCCCACGTAGTAGTCAAATGGGTGGTAATCCACACAGGAAACAAGGCAATTCGGATGCTTTCTGGGGCTGATTAAGTTGAGGATTTTGCCAGTGTCTGAATCCCAAATGCACAAAGTGCTATCTTCACTTCCGCTTAACACCAGGTTTCCACAGGGGCTGAAACAGCTTCGTATCTGGAATCTGTTTGTAAACATTTAATTTTTATTTTTTTAGTATCTTCTACAAAGGTACCTCGACTTCGACTTCGAGGTATGAACTTTACCTTTCGTTTTTTAATCCAGCAAAACTTTGTAATGGAATAAACGTAACTACATCCAGCATTTTTATTGTGCTGTCTCGCAAATGTACGAGAATCCTTTGACCGGACGGATGCAAGTCAATACTGTTTATGGGCACTTGTCCGTAATGTAATTTTGCATCCCTAAACAAGCATTATTTCCATAAGTAGTAAATTTGAAACGGATCTGTATGTTCTGGATTTTGAAACTGAAAACTTATTGCCACTTCCACTTACTTATCCAGTTTCCAACTTTTTTTCTGTGATAGGGACTTGTAGCCCCACTTGAAAAGGAATGCAGCTCCGTCAGCACTAAAAAGACTGTATCCTTTGGGATCAAACAACAAGCAATTGACGAAGCTACTGTGCTTGTCGAGCTGTTTAGCATAACATCGTGGTAATTCATATTACGTTTTTCGAAGAAATGTGTGTATATATGAAATCTGGCACACATGATGATTTTTAAGTACCTGTATAATTGGGGACACATCATTAACTTTTACATCTTGCTTACTCCGGCGTGAGCGCTCGCCACCCGAATCCCCATGTTTTGTCTTCATATCCCAAATTCTGATTATGTAATCAAAACATCCTGTAGCCAGAATACTGGGATGGGTGGGATGAAATTTTACACAGTACACATATGACGGATGATGGAGTACCTTTCATAGGCATATTCACAACGAAGATATATAATTGAGAATTCTACTTACGAAGTAATCAATTGGGACATCGCATACCTTAATTAGCGCTAGCGTCTTTTCGTCGTTATTTTGCATTCTCCATATTCTCACTGTGGAATCAGCCGACGCCGAGGCCAAATGTGTCACCGATTTATTGTCGTCAATTTCCATCATCTTCCATGCAATTTCATATATTATGCCATGATGACCTTTCAACGTTTTCTGGAGTGTCCACGAAGGAATCTGAAACCAGAAATATTAAAAATTACTTGGGATTGGTCGGGAAGAAGGTATTGGTTAAGTCACCTACTTCAAACAGTAGTACGACATGAAGTTCGTCAGTATCCAAACCGGCCGCTAATTTGGTACCACAAGGACTAAATTTTACGCAATGAACATTTCCAGATATTACAATGTTCAAAGACTCAATTTGAGAGGAGGGCAAAGACGCGACGAGTTTATTAGGTGGCTTGCAACTTTGTCCCTCCATTTTTGTCCAATTAATATCCTCCCGCATTTCAAATGCAGATCGCTGCAATTTAAAATGACGTCAGGAATCGATCAAGAAAAATACAGTTATCATCTACCTCCC
>JAANSN010006590.1:0-10279 GCA_036850665.1 Dicranocentrus wangi | reverse complement strand
ACTCAACTCAGATCACGTTCGCGGCCCGCACATTTCGCACTAGATTCTCCGTGGAATGAGTTACGGGTTATGCTAGGAGGAAAGCTTCTTTCCAAAGGACACGGATAAATGCATTTTTTTGTATAATACCTACACTCCCTTGCCTCCAATACGTTTTGCCTCATTTGAAAGGTGGTGGTTTATTGGAAAAGGGTCAAATTGTACAATGCCATGTGTAGTGAGTGGGAAATCTTTTATCATTATTTGCATTTATATGGGCATCTCATCATAAAAATGACGGATCACTGATAAATCGTTTTTATCCTTTTGTTATTCTGCCAATTGCAACTGCTTTCATGTCATTTTACATTGTCTCAAAATTCTGAATAACAGGGTTACGTATCTGTAAAGTAGCCCCATAAATATTTTATCAATTGATTTTTTATCCTCAGAATCCGTTTTTGTTTGCTCCGTTATAGTAGATATTTCATGAGGGGAATAACCTGTAAATCAAAGACAAATTTCTCTATTGTTCAGAAATTGACATTGGTCAGTATATGACAGAATCCATTCATATTATTCAACTCTATGCTTGAAAAATACGTGCTGCCTGACGATATTGACGCCAGTTCGAAGTCCCTATGTAAGTTATTATCTAAATAGTAATCAGTCTATAATTTGCTAAACAGTAGTATCCTTTACAAAGCAACTTTTCACACATGTAATTGTTCTTTGATGATCAGCATGACATGACTACATGACAAGCCGATATTTCCAATACCTAGAATTTCACCAGTACGGTTTGGCACACACACACACAACTCGGGGCACAACAGTCTACGTATCACGCACTCTTACCTGTTACCATTTTCTCCAAAAAGGAGATTAGTTTCAATTTTCTACAAGCTGAAATTACACATCAATTGGTTCATACAACTGGGAACGTACTCTGCCTTTTATGTTTGTGCTTTATAATTAAATACCTAAGGTATCGTGTGGGACTCGTATTAATTGAGATTGTTGAACTGAAACCCCTGAAGACGTCCGAGGCACTTCGGAGTCTCATTCATTTTCATTTACTGTTTACCCCGGATCCGGCTTCAATTAAATACAGTTGGAAGATTGGTACAAAAGTCCACCCCACACCGTGCACACAAGTAACAAGCAATAATCTGGTTAATATTGATGTTAGTAGTGGCATTTTTTCAGTGGGTGAACTTTGTCGGCGTGGCATGCACGGAAATCTTTATTACCTGGTTGCACATTTACCGCATGACATACCTTAGCGTTTCTTTTACCATACTTTTACGGCCGTGCCCATGCGTCGTGAGAACCATAACATGCTCACTTACCTATAAACTTAGATACTTTTGCGGATGCCAATAATTCTAGAAGTTGTAAGCAATCAAACTCTAATTAGTTCCTGTTATAATATTAAGAAAGCAAAAAAAGCGGAGGGTTTACCTGACCAGTATCGCTATCGCTTTTCCTTTGATTGAAGACAAAGGATCGCTTTTTGCGCTTTTTTGAGGAGAGCGTTGCATTCACGGATATTTGGAATTATACCTTTAGTATATATACTCATTACGAAGCTAGTACGTGCGAAAAATTTTATTTATGACCTTCACCATTCCGTTAGATGGTAATATCGTTGTCGTTATATTTTCCCTTCGACGGAAAAAATTAAATTAACGGGTGCCCCATTGCGAATAGGGCTCCGCCACGTAAGTTTCTTTGATGTGAAATACATATACAGGGGTTGAATCTTATAAAAGCAAAAAACATACAACCAAAGTAAACTTTTCTATCTTTCTTACATAAGAGCAAGGTTTCAAGGAGCAAGCCCCACTCGCAAAGTGAGGCAGTGCAGGAGGCGGTTCTCACATCTGGTGCTGCAGTAGGAAGTGAAACCAGTCGAACAACCTCCATGATTCATTAAACCCTTTCCATGTCACTAAAACAGTACTTTCCTCTTGATTGCTGCGGAGCCGAGTGCAGTCGATTAAAAAATTAGAATTATGATCAGGACCTGATTTGCGTCTCCTCCTTGTCATCCCAATACAAAGGCAGTGTGCGCTTCTCTCCTTTAGATGTTCTACCAGGATAGCATAGTGGCAAATCAATATACACACTCGCGAATTCAAGCATTTGATGAATGTTGTTTTACATGCTTTTATGACATCTCCCCGTTTCATCCTTTAAGAGAAAAATCTCGTTTATTTATTTATACGTCTTAACTACTTCCTGCTTTCAACTCCTCAAGTGTTTGTACTTGTCAATCAGGATGGACGGAGAGGGAGAGCTTGGAGCTTACACACACGAGAATACTTTTAGTCAATGTTAATATCAAGACTGAAAATTCCATCAGTCTAGCCGAGAGATTCACACTGCTGTAAGGCAAATATGCAGCAAATATTGTGTATCAGAATCACCTTTACGGTTCATTTGAAACAATTGAATATTTTTTGTTCTGTAGAAATCTCAAAAGCATTATTTTTAGTTTGAAATCATCCCTTACTCCTAACGGATTCAACAAATAGTGGTAATACAAACTAGACAACCGTAAACCTAATCAACGCAATATGCTGAATAAGACAAATTGAACTCCTACTTCCTATTAATTTTGCAATACGGTAGAATGGATCATGGGAAAGAATTATTCTCTGCTGGGATGAAATTTAATAATGATTGTTAGTTAGCATGGAGGACAAAAGTTATCATCAGTTGAATATAAATTGACTCGAAATTGAGGACACGTAGAATATATGAAATTGGAAAATCTTTAGGGAAATGGAAATATGATGTCGATGTCGCCTGTTGTCTTCTTAATGTATTAGGCCTATGTGAAGCAGCTTAGTAGTTTTTTCTCATAATCGATCCAGCCAGTCGTCCATTAGAGTCTCGAACTATAACCCGTTTTATATGGATTGCTTGATGTCGAGTCTGAAAGATGTGGATGTCTTCCAAGGATAAAGTTCCCACGTGACTAAATTCTTTTATTTTTTAGCATAGAACTTTTGTCAAGTAGCATTACACTTTTTGAAGTGATGTACGTTTTACTTTAACCCGTCTCGAGTGCGTACCGTACCCAACCCACTCCCACATTTTTACCAGGTCAAGTTTCTGGGCAAAGGGCTTTGATACTAAAGCTCATCCCAATGTTCGACTATCTCTGTTTTCTGCTATTCTGGTGTATCTTCAGAAAAAATGTGCTGTAGTCGAGGTCGGGACGGGATTACATTCTTGAGTCCAAACATCTGAACATGCCGGACCATATAGGGACTTTTAAGAATGAGGATGAGTGGGTGATTTCCGGAATTTTTCTAAACAACGTAAATGTAATGATACCTTTTGATCTATCTAAAGCTGTAGTCCTTACTTTATTAGTTTTTCACAGAAGTAAGGCAAATCTTGATGTAGCTACTATTTCTTCTTCCACTGGAAAACCATGGGCATTACGCGAAATAAAAGCAGACCAGGAAGCAAGTTTGTGCAAGTACCTCTTGCAATGCAATGGGCTTGTGACCGCGGCGGTGCTGATGCATGCCTTCCATTTTCCATACATGCTATAGTTGTATATAGGTATCTCACACTTCACCCCACCCTAAATAGTTTTGTCAGTGTATTTGGCCTTCTGCTCTTTGAACTTTATGTAATGTCCGGGAAGAGAAGGATTCAGGATTCGGGATTCGTTCAGTCATTATGCTTTTCCAGGAGGCTGAAAAGTAAGAAGCTGCTACTGGCAGAGATGTTGTATCAAATCATTGTCTTTTCGCTACTTCTACTGGCTAGTATTGTTGTCAGTGTTCTGTTCCCCTCTGTTTGCACTTGTACCTATCATTCCCGACTTTTATGTTGGAATCAGTCGGATTTCGGATCTTTGAGTTAGCTTGACTAACTTTTGAGCAAGGCAAAATCGCATCGTCAGATGAGCTCAAATCTTAAATCATCCTCATAAACTGGACGAAGTTCTGATTTCATGTCAAATACAGTCGTCTCCTCTGAAGATAGACTTGTGGGACACACCTTGGGTTTCAGTTTCCGTCGACTGTGCTTCTGGTTCCTATTTGCGATGGCAAATGTATATGCTTAGATGATGTAACAAGATGTGTAGGTATGTATCATGAACATCATATTTCTATATGCATCACTCCATATCTAAAGAATTGCCTCGAAATCCCCAGTTGAATACGCTTGGCTTTTCTTTCAGTCTTAATTTGATACAACCAAAATGTTTTAAATGTAACTGGGGACTTAATTAGCAATTTACTATACAACAAAAGTTTCTCTATTTGTCGTATGAGTTAATTTGATTTAACTAGGTTGTGAATGTGAATGGCATGTCGACAGTTGGAAGTGGATCAGCTTGCACAATGTACATTACAACTTCCTGGAAGTTATTCCCAACAGTTCAACGAATACTTCTGTGTTTCCTATAGTTCGCAAGCTTTAATATTATAATGTGAAAGTGATAGAATAGTATGATATAATTTGAAATGTCTGGGGAGAGGCTTACACAAATACTGCTTGCATTCATCCAATCATACGTCAGCACTACCCAATTCAATCCGAATTTGGTTGCTTGTTTGAATGCTGACATTCTAAAAAAACACGATTCCATATTCCCATTTCATAAAACCTATATGGGGTTTTACTACTGGAGAAATGTATTTAAGTTTATTTAGATACAACAGGTATTACACGTTAATTAGTAATACTGACTAAGAACTTCGTTATGCACTAAATAAATTTTTAAATACAGCAGATTGACTAACTAATTACATTTAATACTTGTGCTTTAGTTAAATGGGGATATCATTTCATTTTTATTATCTTGGTCAGCTTACAGCTAGTAAACTTCAATAATTTCTAATAGTGTTTATGTGGTATGTAGTATCAAATATATATTCGCCGCACTCTAAAGACAAAAGCTACCATCTTAAAACAGGAATTGACAATTTGGGAAAGAAATTAAATTATGTATTTCGAATGCATATAATATGATATGAAAGTCACAGTGTCAAAAGTCAAAACAAAGGATCTACTAGAGTACATCCGGCATCCCTCCCTAGAGAGCATAATTTGATTTGTGTTGGTGTGGTACTGGTTCACTTCAAAGTGCTGTGACGTCCTTATTTCCAGATTCCGTAAAAGAACTTTTCCGCTTAATCTAAACTTCTGGGTTTCCTTGAATCTAAACTGTAAAGTACTGTGAACATAGGTAAACGCGGTATACCGTATACACACAGTAGTTGTAGTATCATTACTTATATCAATATTTCCTGATATAACACTTCAAAAAATAATCTCAAGTTTAAACCCTGATAAAGAAGTAAAATTGATATTAGAAATCTATATTTTTAGGTTATAACTTATATTAGAATTCAATTGAAGTTGAAGAACGCTTAAAAATACCATTCCAAAGCCACTCATGCATTTATGTATTATTCCAAAAAGTTTTTCAATCCATGAACAAAAATATTATTCCGGTTATTTCACTCCCACCTCCGCCTAAACTTCAACAACCTACAATTCTGAAAATTTTTCCTTTTATTCTGCGGAACACGTATCCATTGATCATGTCAATTAGTGCAAAGTTGAGTGCTAGATGCACAATAGCGCACTAAAAACAAATCACCAGATCACCACGTGCTGGTAGCTGAAATGCGATGCGTGGTGATACCTGAAGGTTTTAAGAAAATTCAAAAAATGTCTAGCCGAAACTTTTTAAAGTGAGCTGCCTACTTGATACATTGATTTAAACTCACATCCTAACATTTCTAACGCCTAACTAGCCAATATCCTTCATAATATTACCTAAGAATCACCTACGAAAAATGGTTGCAATATGTGCTTCTGTAAGCTTATAGACTTGTGAAATGCAGTGTTTTTATTTTTGATAAGTGTGAATTATTCTAATGGGAGCATTCGACTTCCAGGTACCATTTTTCGAAGGTAATACGACATTTCTAACCCTTTATAACCATTCTAACCATTATGATATATTTTGATTGATCTCGAAGAGGCTGTCATTGGTATCCCGTTGCCCCAAAACCCCCAAGATTTGCAAGTGGAGATCTGATGAAACATGCAATTATATTTTTCGGTTAAGTTAAATTTAAAAACTTGTACCTGAAAGTCGAGTGTAACCTACTCTGATATAATACTGACATGAGTCATGACATTACATATATATTTTGTTCTCTAAATATGACTAATATCTGACATACCTGTAATTGGTTCTGATGGATGGGTACCTCGTAAAACTCGTATGGACATGGACATTATAATTGCGCAATTGTGCTAAATCTTATCTATAAAAGGTGGAAACTAAAATATCCGGAAATTGGGAAAACAGGAGATTCTAGGGACCGTCAGATAAGATTAGTTTCGTTGATTTAATCTCTAGCGATAATAATATAGCTATGTTAATTTAATTTTCTCAGCCTCTTACTAATAACATATTTGTATAATAGTGTAATTCGTATCTGAAACGTTTTAAATATATTTGTTTCTTTGAATAATAGTAATTTATGAGAGCAAAATACACATCGGAGTCCTGCATTATATAATTTAAGCCAAAGGGATTTGCTGATTCAATCTGTATTTCCGTATTTACAAAATAAAAATCTTTAAAAATCACCGTTTGCTTGTCGCTGGAGTTTCAGTTTGCTATTCGCCTTAATTTTTTGTTATGGTAGGAGTACATACAGTGTGTATAATTCGGTTAAAGCAACGAGCTTCATGTATAATTCATCGTGGGTTTATGAGTTCGTGTGGTAGACTAATACTAAAAAAGAACATTTTTTTTCTTTAGTTAACAAGGACAAAACCGTTACTAAACCTGGCGTCGTATTCCTTGTGTGCAATAGGTCGTACTCGTCGTACGCAATTGTTAAATTTCTGATCACCTTTCAAACCATGTCCGATTTTGTTTCCGGCTGATTCTGCTCACCGTTCCTGGTATTCCCATCTGAAAGCGCTGGAATTGGTATTTTCTTCCCAGAAATGGCCTTCCCCTTGTCCATAGCATTTTCTACTTTTTGTGACATCCGAATCGTGCGATGATCAGGGATTTCTTTCTCATCACCAATGCTCTCCTCGTCAGATGCCCGTCTTAAGCCGAATCCCAGAGAAACCTGGAAGTAAACGAGGGACAGGTCTAGATTTGCAACATGTGAGTCAATCCTTGTCCATCTCAGGACTTAATGTTACCTGAAGACATGTCTATATACAACGCTAGAGATGAGTATGTATAGGAGTCGAATGGTTACTAAACTTACTCATGTCGGAAACCTGACACATTCTACATATCAGTTGATACTCTCACCCCTAACCATTCATAAATCGAACTTTTACGAAGGAAAAAGTGATGCATTGGAGCAAAAATTCAGAGAGCACTCACTTGTGTCTACATCTTCGTTCTACTTTGGAAGAGATGTTCTTCGAGATATGGTCACAACTTTTGTGTAAAATTCTCAGAAGCAACTGATTTATTCTGAAGGTGGTGCAAAACCAAGAAAAATTTATTTGCTCGCTCATGCCTACAAAAACCTATTTACAAATTTACATTCTACCGTAGCATTCGTACGCGAATTTTCGGCTTGTTTGGAGTGTTCTGTATTCGCCAGCCAACAAGCATTTCCTCTGTGTTCAGCCAGTAATGATTTTGTTTAGGATTACCTGGTAATTCCTATACAACCTTTGTTTTCCCGGTACAGATGTACTGATTCCCTCGAATACAATGAAACACAAGTCGACTCACTGTCGATTACCGACAGGGGCAAGAGGTTTTCATTTCATGCCTATCCAAACTTATTTGTAGTTTTCTTCGTTGTTTTTCCTTTTCGCTGGAATTACTCAAGGGAGAACATAATGAATCTTCATGTAGGTATCTGGTACTAGCATAGGCTACCCACAATAAAAAAAGTACTCGTACTCAAGGAACTTATTGTATAGAATTTCTTGTTCAAATCTCTTTTCGATGAGAATGATGCCAACTTGCGAAATCTACATTACCTTATCTTAGGTGCACTTCAAAACGAACCTAGTCATTCTTAACCTTCTTAAATTTGTCTTATGTATAATTCATTTTCTGCTAGACTGCTAATAACCAGCTTTGAAATAATTGTACGGTTTATGCGGGTGAAAGTTTTGAATCTGTGATTTATTTCTGAAAACATCATCTTATCTGCTCTTTTCGCCTTCCTTCTTTTGTGTTAACGTATACTGTAATCATACGAAAGGAGTCAGCATGTGTTTTATGCGTTATATGTTCATTCTCAAACCTTGAACGTCTGGCTCTAGTTCAATTATTTTAGGATTTTTGTGTATTCATTTCACGGAAGAAAACCTGCAGAATTTGTGCAAATTTCCCATTGGGTTATTAATTTTGGATGTAACAATTGCATAACTGGAAATTGTTGTACAGCTGGTGGAACAAATCAACAAATGCCATCATAATTCCCATATTACCCTTGTTAAATTGAAAATGTATTCCTGCCGATACTTGTAACTTACAAGCATTTACAAGTTGTAAGTATAACACTACCAAGCTGTGCATTTTACTAAAAGAAAAAACTGCTTTCAGTAAACAACCTTTCACTTTTCTGACAGATTTAAGGCCAGCCGTTCAGCACCTCCGATCCTAGAAAATTCACCCTTGTCTTTTATACTAAATAGATAGTTGGAGAAAGTTTCTTAAATGTAATAGCATACCTTGAACCATGAAGATGGTTTGCACTTGATGGCACCCGTATGGAATTTATAGTCGGAATTGGAATAGTAAACAAAAATGTTCAACATTTACACAACACTAAGACCGAAGGAATTGTCGGTATATGTACATACGTATCGGTTAAAACAGTAAATCTGACAAGATTTTGAAGTGAAGTAAACGCAAGACAAAACGCATCTCATGATAAAATTATCAAATAAATAGCTGTGTGCTCCACAATGAAACTTATTTTCTATCTCTACCAGACCAGTTGCATACATGATATTTATTCAGGAAAACCACATCGCTATTTCTGTTCAGTGAAATGATTTAATAGTAAGTGAAGTTTCCTTGATGCTCCAAATAAATTGTTTTTCTTACCCGAAGTTGATTACAAAGGGACTCACTGAAAGCCAAATAGATCCACGGATTGGTGCAAGAGTTTAGGGATGCCAGCAAGAGGAAGATAACTTGTAGAGGTCCGGCATCTAATCATAAAGGGTCTATCAGTATAACTAGCATAATTCATAATGGTAACGATGATGCTTTCATTTAGAACCCTGTACGTGAGACCAGAATTAGTGAAATTGAATTTAGGTCTACCGGAAACTGTTAATGGCTTTCCGGCTTATGGTTAGACAAGACAGTCGAGAATCCACCCATATGCTATTGCTATGTGATCACGGGGAGACAGATGAACCGCTGATGATGATACCTACTTTAACAGTCCACATAGGACCAATTTCATGGCGTGTAAAGTTCAAGGTTGGCTAGTGCACAACGCAGTTGTAGTAACTGTGCAGTGATATTGTCAATACTATAACAATATGGAAAGAGTCTCATAAAACAGGTCGGCTCTAGAAAAGTAAAACTATGGATTCGGTTCGAGATTAAACGCTGAAGCAACAGCGTTGTAGCAAAATACATATAGCCTACTGAAAGAAAAACAAGCTCAATTCTCAAAACCTCTACTAACATAATTAGTGTTGTCATCTAGAAATCCGGTTCGCTCATCTGACCTTTGGTATTTGAGTCAGTTTTAAGCGGGGTGCATTTTGCCAATAATGTCTGATGCAAAAATAATTAGATTCTGTCGATCTTTGATACGCATAGGTATTAGGTATATCCAAAGAGCTTTTTCGCCGGGACCACAATCATTTACATATGGGTGCACAAGACAGAGGGATGTAATATATATCTTTGACCCTGACTTTCATCATACAGAACAACACAAACAAAGACTAAGGTTAAGGCAATTGCTTTCCCTTACTTTGTGGATTGTATGCGATGACTAGATGAGTGATACAGAATGGAGCCCAACAGACGAAAAAGCAGATAACAACCGTCAATGTCAGTTTCAGCGTTTTGATCTTGGCTTGGCTGATTTGACGACGTAAAGCTCCTCGTTCCTCTGAGACGTGCTGAAAGCCAACGAAATTACATTACAACCAAATAATGTAGACTGTATTTTTATACCTTATATTTGAGAGGGGTAAACCGAGATGCAGGTGCTCTTTATCCATGTGAAACCCAGCTCAATAATTCTTCGTCTTGCCTGACATCATACCCATTTTTTACATTAAG
>JAANSN010006589.1:0-10279 GCA_036850665.1 Dicranocentrus wangi | reverse complement strand
TATGATTTTGGATTGACCCATTCCTTCTTCTTCTTCTTCTAAAGACTTTCGAAATGATTTTTTTCTTATGTAATATTTCCCTGTGTACGCAACGCAACTCACCATTTTAGTCACCACCTTACCTTCCTCGCTTTGTGTGTGACTCTCTTCTTTCAATGTCTTCATTGATTAGCGATTGACGACGGCGGCAGTGAAATCAGTGCTCAGTCCTCAATCCTCAATTCTCGCCACATCTTCTCCTTGACACTCACCACCGTCCTGCTTGGCCCCGCTCTCATCACATCACCACCACCACATCATATCATCATCACCACCAATTTTTTACACTACAAATTTAGAAATTGGTGTAAGCAGAGGCTTATTATTGTACTCTTTGTGGTCGTGGTAGCTTATGTTATTAATTCTTTTTATCATTTTTTTACTGTTTCGTCACGGGTGGGATACAGCGGTACAGGCTACAGAGTGTGAAGGCAGCGCGGAACGACGCACTAAATGGATTAAGGATGTCAGTTTTGAAGGGCTCAGGGTGAAGAGCATGAGCGACGGAGAGAGAGAGAGAGATTAGTAGTTGTGTTTGATTCATTGCTACTGAGCGAGAAACCAGGAGCACGGACTAACCTGTCAGTCTCAACCTGGTAGTGTTGGTGGTAAGGTGAAGCCCCAAAAGCAAAAAAGGGTTTTAAAAAAAGTGAAGAAAAAAAATTGTTTTTGTGTTTGAAAATATATTTGCTCAAGACTCAAGACTCACAATCAGTCAGGATGGACGCTGGAGACTCAAAAGTTTAGAGCCCACTTGAGGCAGGACTATCCCCTGAGGGGTATATCTCAACTGACAGCATCCCGCATCTTCATCGGGGTAAATCACTTCTTTGCCGTGTACGGCCTTTATTATCTCCTCACAGGTCATTATTCATGGAGCGTGTTATTATTCGGTGAGTGATGGTTACGCGATTCTTCGACTTTTTTCCTCCTGTTTTTTTTTTAATTTTTAAACTATTTTTTTTTTTTGCAAAAATAAAATGCAAAAATGGTATAGAGTTTGTGTATGCCTACATGGGGGCCCTCGGCACGACCATCGGAGCACACCGCTACTGGACCCATAAAGCCTTCAAGGCCGCCTTCCCCCTCCGCGTGTTGCTCATGTGTAAGAATTTTAGAGAATAGAAAATAGCCAGTAAAATCGTTGTACAAATATATATCATATCTTTATAAAAAATACAAACTGAAATTTTTAGGCTGGCAGACCATCTCGGTCCAGTACTCGCTGTACAAGTGGGTCCTGGACCATAGGATCCACCACCGGTACGCCGACACGGACAAGGATCCCCACAACTCCAAACGCGGCTTCTGGTTCAGTCATTTAGGCTGGGCGCTCATGGGCCGCAAGCCCGATCACTGGGAGCAGCTCAAAAAGTTTGACATGCCGGACCTGGAAAAGGACCCCGTGATCCTGTTCCAAGTGCGCTGGTACCCCTGGCTCGTCTTCCTCCTCTACAGCTTCATCCCCGTTCAAATTGTGCTCTACTTTTCCGGACTCCCCCGATTCCAAGTGGACTGCCTCAACTGCCTCAGGTGGGTGTACGGGCTTCACATCTCGGCGGCCGTCAACAGCTTTGCCCACATTTGGGGAGACAAGCCCTACGACAAGACCATCACCTCCACGGACAACAAGATTGTGGCCCTGTTCTCCGTGGGAGAGGGCTGGCACAACTACCACCACACCTTCCCCTGGGACTACAAAGCGTCCGAGCTAGGCTGGAAAATTAACTTTTCCACAATGCTCATCGACTTTTTCGCCATGATTGGGTGGGCCTACGACCTCAAGACGGTGTCAACGGAAATGCTGGAGCAGAAAGTAGCTCGATCCGGGGACGGCTCCCATCCCAACTACGGGATCTCCGTGGGAGAGGGCTGGCACAACTACCACCACACCTTCCCCTGGGACTACAAAGCGTCCGAGCTAGGCTGGAAAATTAACTTTTCCACAATGCTCATCGACTTTTTTGCCATGATTGGGTGGGCCTACGACCTCAAAACAGTGTCAACGGAAATGCTGGAGCAGAAAGTAGCTCGATCCGGGGACGGCTCCCATTTCCAACTACGGGAAGAAGGACGAGAATGGGAATGAAATTGTGAAAAACCATCAAAGTGTCAACAAAAATGAGATAATCTATGGCTCAAACGTTGCTAGCAAGGTGGACACCTGCAACACGTGGGGCTGGGATGACGAAAATACGTCCGACGAGTGGAGAAAAATGACCAAAATATTGAATCCCTGTCGGAAGACGGACTGCAACTGGAAGTGGTGCCGGTGAGACTCTTGGCGGTCATCATCGTCATATTCCTTCCTCCATCAAATCTCTTATATTTTTTGTGTCACGCATAAACAATCAGCAATCAACATCCTTTTTGCTCATTTCCCACAAACCCCCCCCCCTCCTTTCAACCCAATTATTATGCGTGAGTTATAGTCATACAGACTTTTTTTTGTGTGTTGCGTGAAGATAAAATATTTTCATTAATTCATTTTTCATTTTTAAATTAGAGGAGCATTTGAGTAGTGGCAGCAAGAAGGGAGCAGGTTTATTGGGTTCGAATGCATGGGCAGCGGACCATTTACTCCTTTTTTTGTAAAAAAAACAATTGCATGCAAGATAGAAAACGTGTTTTTTAAGAAAGATACATACCTATGCTCATTTTTCATTGTACACCCTTTTCCTTAATAGTTTTTCGTAAGCAGTAAGAAGAAAAGAAAAGAGAGTTATAACGTGCGCGAGTATAAGGCTTCTCAGGTAACAGTGGTTGGTAGTTTCTACATAGGCACAAGTCAGTCAGTTGTAATTTATATATGGATGGACTCTCCTTTAATATATAATTGGTGATTTGATTTAGCAATAATACTATATTGTAAGAAGGCTATCTTGCAATCCCCATCTGCAAACATATTGCTTCGTCGTCTCAAACAAAAATCATCGTGCTCGTAGTCATCTTTTTCCCGACCTATTCCAACATTTGTCGATTTCCCGTGTACAATTCTTCTTATTTCTTAAAACTATTAAGAAATAACCACAGCCGGTAAAGCAATTAATTTAATTGCTTGCGTGATATTTCTCCTACGTGATACGCATGCATCTCCGAGTTGATGATAATATATATATATAGTCATGTTTTGTGTGTCTTTCGTATTGAGTTGATGTAGTTTTTTGGGCACTGCTGCACTGTTATACACTCACGCTTCGCTTCACAACATATATCTCACAATAATTTTTTTTCTGTATCTCTTTCTGATAATAATGCAAAATGAATGAGTTTTAAAAAGCCAGTGGACACGCGTATATTTCATTCATTTTAGCAGCGGATGAGAAATTCATGAAAAGAGACAAAAATCAATTGTGACATTATGTAAAAGAGACATTTTTAATTGATGTAAGCTTTTTTTAATTCATGATATTTTTAAGCAACCAATCCTTTTAATTTTCAATTTTTAAGATAGCTACTAAAAATATTGTTAGAATAGGATAAATAGTTTTTATTGTTTCCGCTTAGGTACCATTTTATAAATGAAATAAAGAGAAATAATATTATGCGTTACTTTTTTTACTTTTGAAGGGTGCAACCAGAGTAGGTATTTACAATTTAAACTTAAGAAAAAGCAAAAATGTCTTAATTTTTATTTTTACATGAGTACGAGTACCTATGTGTATTTTTAGAGAAAAGCGTCTCGGAATTTTTTTGCACTAGAAATAAAAAGTGTAGTAATTTTATTCCTCTATTATGTCAACCACCTTCATCATCATCTTGTTAACTATAAAAAAATAAAGGTTTGCTATATTTTCCCCCCAGTCCGACATGATTGTTTTTTGTGGGTTTTGCTTTCTCATAATATATATAATATGCAAGCGGATTTGAGTTTATTTTTAGCAACCTATAGTAACCCTATCCCAATAGGGAAAGAATTAGGGATATACCTAGACCGCACACGAAAAAATCATTCTGAGGATTTCAGTTGACATGAAATTGTTGGAAGAAGAATCACGCCAATTTTTATTATTTTATTGCTTCTCTGTTTTTTGATTTTTGTGGTTTCAAGCGAGAATCGATTCCTGCCAAGGTCAGTGTTTTTCTTCCCACGCTGATTCAGCAGACACATTTTTCTTTGGCAAAGAAATTTAGATATATGTGGTGCAACCACTTGTCTAGCCGCATCTGCACCTGACTGACCCAAAACCTGTTGCAAATTGAAATGTGTTTTCCGTAATTTTTAGCATTTTTCATGGTACAACTATCTCTCAAGAGATTTCTAAGATGAAGATTTCTTTCCCTGCTTCGATATTCACATTCACATGAGGTGCCACTGGACATAATTGTAATCGAAAGTATTATACTACTGCTTCGGACGCATATAAGTAAAAATTCATTTTGGAATGCCAAAAAGGATGGATCGACCATGGCTTCTATTGAGACTTATATGAAAGCTAAAACATGTCATACATTAAGAGAGTTTTCATCAAGTATGTCGTCTTCCTCACACAAAAAAGTACACCAAATGACACAAAAATTGCAAAGTCAATATCGTGATAGGACAATTTGAAAAAAACTCACTTGAACCCAAACGACAAGATGATGGATTTTTTTTGCCATTAGAAGAAGCCAATATCATTATCACGATCATCATCATCATATTGCAGTTCGTACTATCAGGTTTGCATAATTGAGTTGAGTTGAGAAGTGATACATGTTTCGCATCTGCAAATGGTACCACCATGATTTGTCCTCAGCATTCATTTTATGCACATGCAAGATATAATAGCTATACTGTAGTACTATGCAAATGCAAAAATGAAAAAAAAATGCAGGACAGCGTGTCCGTGTCAGCCATCAGGATTGCAAGCAATAAAGCGTCCTGCATCAAGTACAACATTTTAAAAAAATAATTCTTGCTGATTGTTTTTGTTCCTGCCTGCAAAACTAACAAAACGACTGTGACAATACTTAATCTGAAGAAAAGGACAACTTTTACAACTGTTGCATTTTACATTGATAGAAAAAAATGACTGGAATAGTGCCCAAGAATTTTTCAAAGGTGTTATAAACACTTAACATTTTTGCCATATTACATGAGACTAGCCAAAATTAAAAGCTAATTCGAATTGAAATTTATTCACCAGTCAAGTGTCAAAATTAACCTTAATTTCCAATTTCAAAAATCTTGCTATGCATCTAGTAAGATGAACAACTTATTTATGCGTAATATGTGTAGATCTAGAAGGCTTTCTAAACAGGTTGACAGTTGACATTAACCTTTCCGGTTAATGCTAAAAAAACGCGCAATGTCACAGTCATAAGTTCGTCAAATTGCGCAATACTTTTTACCAAGAAAAGTTTTCTTTTCGAAAAGAAACTCAGACTTCCTCTAAATGGTAATTGATAGATAAAATCTCTGCAAAAAACTCGCAAACTGAATTAATATATGCAACGGAACTACTAGGGCTTGCAAGTTTTTATTGCAACTAACGACTCGCTTCCATCATCATCGCCTGCCTGCCGAATGCGATGATCCGGATGATACCTGATGCCGCCTTGCTTGCACTAATACAATAATTTGGATCCCATAAAAAACAATGAGTATGGATGCAAAACTTGTTACCCATCATGTACCCCACCACAACGCAGTTACACAGACACCCAGACACATGCATGCAGATATGCAGAACAGGTTTCCTTTGTGTGACAATAATAAAAAAAAGGAAAATGTTTGCTGTAAATTTCGGAAGCTTTTCATATAACACCCATTTATTTAGGCTATTAAATAACTCTCTCTCTATCGCTTCGTTCGCACAAGTCAAGTAGGCTAAACTAATATATATTGGTAGGTGTTGTGTAGATAGATGTGCATATATGATGCGCAAAAAAATTGAGCTCAAATTGATGATTCAGTAGACAAGACAATCACCTAAATTAGCGATTTGTTGTTACTTGGAGATAATTTACATGCTCACAAGTTGTTAGTGTGCTTAAAAAGTCAAGATGATAATCAACACGGCATTTAGGTATACGTACGTACGTAGTACGTATGGGCAGGCAGATCCTTTTTCTTGCGCTCATTCTTGCGGTGCGCTCAAATTATCAGGGTCATCAGTCATCATCACTAAATCTCATCCCCATAATAACTTACTATTTCTTAAGAATATACGGAAAGCAAATATAATTCCGTGCCTCCCAAACGGGCCATGATAAGGACTTAAATTTATCTCGTCGCCGCATTCACTTATGCCACTGACTGGTCATACTGGCTGTTCTAATCCCTCGTAAGAGAAAATACGGGTTTCCAAATATGTGAGATATCTTTGTAAGGTATTAAGTCTTTAACTCCGTCTAGCAACTCTAATAAATCCTAACATCGACATTAATATTATTAATTATCCACTAGAGTCACTAACTCTAACTCTTTGCATGATTGTCGAGGATGAGGCATACGTTTCGAGATACGCAACGCGTATATTGAGGATAGGAAGAATTTTGTGATTTAATTAATTTTGTTGGGCGTATACCAATGAAATTTTCCCATTTAGAATGCATATGGAACATTTTGTTTATGATTGTGAGGATATCCATATATCTACGGACAACAACTAATTGCATGCTTTTTTTTGGGAATCACACAAAAAATTGACTTCTTTTCCACTCTACATTTTGACATTTAAATATATATTATACTCTAGGAAGGAAGATGTAAAAAACTCGGTTAACACTTGTACTTTACACTCAAATAAAATATTACGATTTACTTTTAGATGGCTACTAATAAATACAAATAAATTGAAATTTCCTATATTATTATAACAACAAAAAGGTGGTTACATCTACATCCAACGTCTGTGTAGTCGTTTTGTTTTTGCAAGTGTTATAATTTTTCATAAGTGGACCTCGCCCAAAGAGTAATTATATACTTGCAATACTTATTGATTGATAATTATTGATTACTATTTCTTATCCATATTTTTATAAAGCATATTTTGATTTACAGAGCAATTTTGTGAAAAACAATTTTGAAAAATAATTTACTTTGCATGCATACTATGGAACTTATTTAATAATATACCTACCTGAAAGGACGCAATGATGATGATGATGATGATGAGAAATGCGAACAAAGGAAAAATGTGAAATTATTTCTTCGCCCCATGGTTGACTCTGTTTTTCAAGTGAGCAACCAGCGCTCTACTGCTCTTCATTTTATACATTAGGTAGGTATTTATCATCTGTAAAAATAAAAACACTGCCTGTCTGCACGTAACATTTTTTTTTCTATACGTTCACATTTCTGATACATTTTTTGGGAAAAAATTATTATATCTTTTAATCCACCAAGTAAATAGACTCCTTGGATATGTGTGAGTTAAAAAGACAATTTGCAAAGTAGCTAAAAAATAAATATTAATGCTGATAGGTAAAATAATTGTTTGTGAAAAGGAGAGTAGTCGGACTGACAGGAGGAGAATTGAATTTAGTTTTGATAGTGTTACTTGAAACTAAAAAAATTGATCCAAGAAGATTGAAGACAATGATGACGAGTCGTGGTGGCTCTGAGCAAAATCCACTCCTGATTGATTTGGTAACTTTAATATTTATCATGTATACTTATATAGTGATAAGTATCAGTAATGATAAATGACTCTAAAATCATAATCAACGAGGACATTTTTTTGAAGATACATTACATTCGGATGAGACTGAACGCTGCTTTTTATACTAATGTTTTCAGAGTGGGATGGTTTCTGTTTGTCATTTGTTCATGTGTGATCAGGTGGCGGGCGACATGTATTTTAATGTTGAACTTTTAATAGGTTGTCGTGGGGAACACATGTTCCAGTACTTTAGTTTGGATGAGCTGAATGTGTCGGCGAGTGTGCAAGAAATGGTGCGAGGTCTCCCTCCCCCCGGCGTGGGTCAAGACACAAGGTTCCTTCCTGGTGCCTGGGTCCTCCAGATTATGAAGAACCACTACGACCTACGCCTTGAGCTTGAGCTACAGCGAAATGGATGGCTTCAACAACTCCCACTTCCCACCGACCGAGCTTACCTGCAGACACTGCAGAGAACGTAGAAGTGTCGGGAGCTGTGAAGTACCTTGTGGGGCACGGCTGGGCATTTTGGATGACTTACCTAAAGCTGGGGTTCAAATGTCCGAAATTGCAAGTGCTGGAGGATGTAATGTGTTCACTCCGAATTTAGAACACCTGGACCTCAAACAAAGTGGAACCGAAACATAGCATAGTGTCCACTGGAGGAATTGAAATCGGCGGCTATCCCTTCAAAGTGGGAATGGCGAGGGGAACACAAGGTTGACCTATTTCAAACTCGCGTGTGTACAATAGAGTCAGGATCGAAGTTTCCGGTGGACTGGAACTTTCTTTCGGTATTATCCAAACTTGGAGGTACGCAAATTATATGAAATAGAAGTTAGAAATAGAAATACCTAGAATAAAAATGTGTATTATTTTTGTTTTCAGAATTTTGCACTCGGTCAACAATTTCCAGTTGGCAGAAATATTCTCGGCAATAACGAAAATCCGAAGTGAAGAAGACGCGACGGGAATGAGACTCAAATCTCTGGATTTTTAAAGTGATCGAGATATGTAAGTCGTAAAAAGAAGGTGAAATGTTTTGTCATTTAAACTCAATTAATTATTAGGAACTTACTTATTACTGGTATGAGTGGTATGGGGTATGCATGTTTCCAGGACCTTCAAGGATTATGCATTCCGTTCGTTCACCAGGAAGGAAGAAGTGGTTCTTGCAAAGGCGCTGGATGAATTTTTGGAAAGTGGTGGTTCAAGTTGGAAAACACTTCACCTTTGCTTCTACTTTCAAATGCGAGAGGCTGTGGTGCATAAGCTTTTGTCCACGTCGGGGGCTACACTAAAGAGCTTTTTTTTGTGCAAGGGATCCATTCACGGACTCGCCATTTGTAAACAGATCAATGAGACATCTCCAGTCTCTGCTATTTAAAAATCTCAATTTTCTGAAAGACCTTCCGGCCCTCCGCTCCCTCCACCTATTGACCTATGGAGTTAGAACTATATTGGACGAGCCCACCCGACGGAATCATTCATCAAGAGCACGGATGTGGAAATCATGCGAGGAGTGGAGCTGTCTTTTCACTCCGAGTTTCACTGTAATTATTTGGAGGCTTGGAGTGAGGACGAGACCCGACTACGGGGGTGGATGCCGAACCTCACCAATCTGGAGATGGTGCTGATGGATCACACATTCCGAACCATGTGCGAATTTGGCCCAACCTGAAGCATGGAGAAGAAGTTGGAGATTTTGGAATAATTGGACCGATATTGTGATTGTGGGAAAGGTTGAGGAGCGAGACTTTCATGAAGCACCTATTATCAACAATTTACAGAGTACTCACGTAGTCAACATTTTTAATTAATTACCTTTTATTCTTTTTATACTTATTTGGGTCACCTCTAAAAACTCTTTTTTGGATTTTTTTGCCAGAGCTGCGAACCTTCTCAATTGACAACCCCAAGATTGTAACGTAAGGTCTCTTCTACTTTGTTACGTTTAGACTCTGTAACGTATGCTCCTGATGATAGTGATGTAACGGATGATGTGAGGGTGTTTGTAATTATGAGATGTTTATGACTTGGCTATTTATTAATTACTTACAATCCCTACACCCTAATTAAAAGAGTATTTCGCTATGGGTTCCTTTCAGCTACTGTTCACCAATAAATAATAATCTTCGCAACAACTGTTTCTATTAAATGAATTAATAAGAATGAGTCTTTAATTATTTAACTCGAACTCAATTTATATTTACAATTGCAACCTTTACTGTTAAACTCAAAAGAAACGAAAATATAATAATAAACGGGAGCTCTTTCTTCTAGATGTTATAGGTAGCTCGTCCGGTAGCCAAGTGAGTGTACTTTTGCTTCAGTGTGTTCTTTTCTTGCGAGCGGCTTCTTTGTTATGCTGTAGATCTTTCCAGAAGGATGTGTTGTGCTGACGTGGCTGTGCTGTGCTAGTATTAGTGGATGTGTGCCTCTTTTGTATTTGATGCATGCACTACGATTCTGTCTACTCTGGTTCCACTGCTACGTTAGACTTGTGCATTAGAGATGGTATCATGCAGTGTCGGTTTCGTCCATAAGCTATATACGTGCAGTGTCGGTGAGGTGTATAACTTGCTTGTCTACGCTGGCTCTGATGTTATGCTAGACACGGCTTATGTGCGGTTGGACTGGTTAGCAGTGCTACA
>JAANSN010006588.1:0-10280 GCA_036850665.1 Dicranocentrus wangi | reverse complement strand
CACAAGTGAGTAAGTTGTATTAAGTAAACCACTTTTGAATTTATTAAGGAAATAATATTATTACGAGGTTATTTGCTTGTGGGTGGATGATGTGTGGAGTACCTACGTAATATATATTATATTAATGTGTCAGTTGTGAGAGCTTATTTATTAGCTGTGTCATCATCATCATCATCATCAACACATTTTTTTCTTAATTCTTATCACATCACTTTTCTCACTAAAAATTTTGTCTTTTACCATGAATGCAAATCAACCAAATAGTGAGCCACAGTATTTCGCAATAAGGATAAATATATGATTTTAGTAGTTGAGCAAGTAATTACTTATATTATACACGGATGAGTTAAATTTTTGACTCACACAGTCTCAGTGTCTGTTTGTGAGTCAACATGTGAACATTTTGACATGATATTTATTACTTATTAATCATTTTTCTCACATTTTTGAATTCACACAGTTTTGTAAAATAAGTTCCCCACATTCCATCACATCACAACAATGATAAACCTGACTTATTGGCTAGCAGTTTTGATTTTATTTGGAGCAGTAGACGTAAGTTGGGGAAAAAAGTCATAGTAAGAACTTTATTTTAAAAAAAAGCTTTATGTATGAACCTATAAATAACTGTCATTTCTCTATATATGGAGACCAGGCCGTTCGTTCCAATCAGGACACCTTTGGCGTTTTATTCAATCAGCCTGGAACGGCACACCGGATACTAGACAGCAACGTGGAAAAGTACGACCCGGACGAGATGAAAATATTGATCGAAACTGTCGCGACCAAATTCAGGATTCTCATGATTGGCGAGGATTCCACCTATGAAGGTAAAAATAAAAATAGTAAAAAAATCTTGAATAGTTAATCTTGAAGGTGGATTTCGAAGAACTGAAGCAGACTTTTTTTATTTGGCCTCATGTCAGAGAGCGTCCTTTCCCACATTCCTGACGCTGTCGCCAACTTTAACAAGCTGCATTTGGGGGACGGGGGGAGGGCTCCACTGGAACTAATCCTCCAGTTCCTGCCCGACTCCCGAGGTAGTCATGACCTATGAGGTGGTGAAGGAGTGGGCGGACAGCGCCAACTCGATATTTCCCAACACTGTCCGCACCCTCCTGCTCAGCAACGCCAGTCCTGTGTCTGGCAAGCCGTACGTCAACTCAAGCCAACTTCTCCAACTGGGCGGTGGAGACATGAGCGAATATCGGAAGAGAGCCGGTGGCGACTGACGACGCCGAGTTCCAGTACCGCCTGGGCTCCATCCTTTCTCAGGAAATGTGCACTTCATCATCAGAGCTCCACACAGGATCCATCATTTCATCGAGCCAAACCGTCTTCTTCATGGTACTTCCGTCGGAGGAGCAGGTGGCGGCGGGGGTGGAATCAGCATTCCCTCAATTCACCCAGTTTTTCCAGTCCTGCAAGGAGCGAGTTTTGGGAGCTCATCATCCGGAACTACTGGAAGTGGGCTTCATCACTGGATGGCCTGACACGAGTTCCAATGGAACCCAAAATGTTTCCTCCCTGGTGGCTTTCTGGAGGAGAATGAATCGTTGGTCGCGCTCCACTTCAACCAAGGTGATGATGCTGGACGCCTTTGATGTCCGCTTCTACAGCAGTGGCAGGCTGGACGCCGAGTTTTGGCACGAATTTCCCTGGGCGACTCGCGGATGGTGGAGGCTCAACGAGTCGGCCTCTTCCAATTTGACTCATGTTTCGGGTTTCGTTATCGACGAAAAATTGGAAGGTAAGGTAGATTTTTAGTTCATGCGGAAACACGGTGTATGTATAGATTTGTCTCTAAATTTTTTAAAAACTTGTTTTGAGTCAGATTTGATAATGCAAGGAGAGCTCACTGCTGAGGAAGAACCCCGATTCGAAGACATTATTCACGACGTTGTTAGTGACGAAGAATACATGCATGTCAAGAAGGCGGAGGAAACTGGCACTCCTGTTTGGGTGGTAATGGTGGTTGTGACCACTTTGGCACTATTGATTGCTCTTGGGACTGGCGCCGTCCTAGTCATTTTCCTTCTGAGAAAGAGGAGCCCATCCCAGCCTCCCACCCAGTCGCTGCTCTACATACGGGAAACTAACGAGTTGCTAGCCGAGTTCAACCTGGGTGATGACGCTGGTGACGAGCAAGACCAGGAGAATGAGTAGAGACCTGTTTTTTGGTTTTATTCTTGATTTAAAATTATTGCTCTTATCATTTGATCCCGTTATATGCACAATTAGTCCATTCCTGCGCGGTTCCGGGTCTACAGAAATAATAAAGAGTTTAATAATAAAATCATGGGTAATATTATCAAAAGCAGTTATTACATAGAAAGTTATATATTAGTCATCCAGACAGAGATATTGGGGAAAAAGATATTCTTTCATAATTTTTCATAATGCTCCTCCTATACGGGGAGAAATAGCTGGGCGAAAATAGTACGGCTATAGTCTTCTTCCAACGAAAATAATATACATTCATGCCGCCGTCGGAAGAGCTCTCCCAAGTCGTCATTGATTGTCGTAGCCAGTTCTTCGTGCGATAATTGTGTCACGACCAAGTGTCGGTGTCAAGTCAAGCTGTAATGCAACCTGTCACCTATTTTGATGTTATGTAGCGTGCGTTTATTGTATATTCTTTTACTATACCTGCCGTGAGTGGCTCAACGGGGTTGGGACGGGGTCGTGGTAGGACATAGGAGATGTCTACGTTAAAGGAGACGCGCGGGACTCAATGGCTCGACTTTCCGCCCGTCCCGCTGGTGGACAGATTCCACGTCAGATATAGGTACGTACAGTTGACGGAACCCCCACCAACTTCTTCGGGTAGTGCATCTGTAAGTACCCGCCGACTACCTACAAAATAGTATGTTTTTATGGTGACATGGTTGTAGTATGGCTGTTAATAATTCCCCTTTTTTGTTTTCTTTCTTTCTTTTCAGGTGCCCGTAATCTCTGAGACAACCACTACCACTCCTACTTCCTTAAAGAGGGCATCTTTCGCCATCAAGAAGACTAATGATCCTACCAAGAAAAAGTTTAGTCCGTACCGGGTTTTGAAGGTCAAAGCAGGAAAAACAGCCACTCTTGAACAGTACTATTTGGATGGTTTGACCTCACTCCACGTCAAACAAAGTAATCTGGACTCTAAGGAGGTAAGAAAGGGAGCGCATTGTGTCACTCAGTGGTAAGGGACCTTGTTTTACTTATTAGTTCTTTTTTAACTTTATTTAAGGTGGCGGTTGCGTACTGGTCATATCATTTTTTTAAAGGCAATGCTAAGCACAAACTTGTGTATGACACTCACGGCATGCTTTTCTGGTTACGGATGGAAATGCAATATAAGCACCTTTATTATTATTATTTTCCCCTAGTTCTTCTTCGTCTCTTTTTTTTCGTTTTGCCCCCTTCTTGTTGTAGTAATGCAAGATAAGATTGAAAGGAAGGTCGGCGGACGTATGCCCGAATTTTTTGTCAAGACCAAAATTGACAAACCGTACAAATGCATGACTAGTAAGTAAAACCCTTTTCTCTCTTTTTCTTTTTGCTTAGTTGCTCCCATAAAATAAATCTTGCTTGTCGTTTTTTTAGCCTATGGCGCTGCTCAGTTATGGAAAGGGATTACTGAAGCTAACGAAGTTTTCGAAAAGACGATCAAGGATATTAAGAAAGAAGTTGCCTACAAAAATATTTTTGGAGCTTCTAAAAATGTACGGAACATTGTGAAATCCAGCGGGATAACGACATTGTTTGCCAAATCCTTGAGCTGGAGAAGCAACTTGAAAAAATGAAGATTGAGCGGGACGAAGCCGTTTTATTCCAGAAACAGGCTGAGCTTGCGAATGCAAAATTGTCTTCCCATTTCAAAACAGGATATCGGAATTGGGAATCCCAAGCAAAATGTAAGCATGACTTCTTTTACTTTTAATTCTTTTGTATCTTCCTAGGTTCTATTATCACGTGGATAACATAACTCTTCTTCCTTTCTGTGTATTTATTTCCTATCTTTTTTTTAGGTCGGGAGCAGCCAGAGGAGATGTATCCTACCCTTTTGTCCGCGATTACTACGGAGTATCCGGTTTTCCCCCAATCAGGGGATCCAACTCGTCCCACTGCTGGCCCGAGTTCTGCAATTGGTGGATCTCCTGCTAAACGTCCATGCCCATAAAAAAAACTTACTCCCTCTGCTGAGGCATAATATTATGTATCTGAACTCATTGCCGGTTATGCCATGTTTTGTTCTCTCATTTTTTTTCAGGTTATAATGCTGATGGATTATATTATTAAATACATATATTAAAATCCTGACGGAAAATTTTTATACATAGGATCTGGTTGAAACTCGGTACGTAGATGTGTTTTGACCAGTAGAGGCCGAATCCGTCGATTAAAAAAGGGTACCCCCCTCAGTTCTGAGATAATCGCAAAAAACTGAAATTATGCAAATGAGCTAATTTGCATATTCTTGCAATCATTTTTATGCAAATAAGCTAATTTGCATAATTTTGGAAATCTTGAAAAGTTTCAGGTTTGCGGGGAGATTATGTTTGTTACACTCCCACTGATGTATCTACCATAATGTAGATGTGTAACACCTATACTAGGTTGGAGGTAGTATATATCTTCAGGTAGTAGCCTTTGCAGCTACTTCACTGGCATTCCGGGCAAATTCTTCAGACGGGGCGTGTTTCCTCAATGGGCTTCTGCTCTTGGAAAATAGGTGGAAGAGAGGTAAGTAATTCCCAGTTGATGACATTAGGTTAGTTCTGCTGATATTTAAATCTGGTGGTCGTTTCCTATTCCTTTTGCAGATAATGTGTGTCGAGGAGAAAATGTTCGACCCAATGCGGTGGTGAAGCTGTTGATTCGGACCATAATCATCAGCCAGATGGCGTATCCATGGATGTTTTCACTAGCCGCCTCACTTTTCCCCTGCACCCCATTGAACATGTTTTCATCCGTGATTGGTGCTGGTTGGTGCAACGACGACGATGAGAAAGGGTCTACTACTGCGTGGCTAACTAGAACTAGGGTGGTGGTCGCAGGACTTGGAACAGCAGTCCCACACGCCGTCTTCTGGAAAGCGTTCTTCACCCACGGCGTAATGTACGCGATGCATCTCCTTCTGGGTCCTCACTGCCAGCAGCGCCTGCTCCAGGTGATTTCCCAGGGCACTGGCGGCTCAGCAGGAGGGCACCGCCCCTTTGAGCCCAACTTGTATCGGAGTTTCCAGCTCCTCAACGTCTGCTTCTCCAACTACTGCTCCACCATTGTGCTCCTCTTTTTTGTGGCGATGCTGATGGAATGCGAGATTTCCGCTGCATTCTTGATCCTCAATGTGATCCATGGCAAACGCGGGGGCCTGCCCCTGCTCATCAAGATATTCCTGTTTCTGGCCTGTCCCACTCCCTATCTGGTTCACATTGTGACAGTGAGCGAGTCGGCGCGAGTGAATACAATCTCGGTCTCGGTGCTGAGAAAGGCGAAACAGCAGTTGGGAGGCGGAGGTCATCAGTCCAAGGTGAGACGCCGAGAGATTCGCTCGGCGGTGCCGCTCAAGGTCAAATTCGGAGAGTGCAATTTCATCGAAGCGGCCACGGCCCTGGTCTTGTTGGATTTCACTTTCCGTCGCCTCGTCGACCTTCTCATCATTGGGGGCAAGAGCTAAATTGCGGAATTCACACGCAATTTTAAAATTACAATTTAAACATTAAAACAAATGTTATTCCGTAATAATTAATAATAGCCGCACGTTTACAAAGCCACTTATACAGAGTATATGATGATGGTACTCCGAATGCTTGTCCAAGTTTGCTTTATGAAATACTTATGTCTAATAGTCTTCATGAAATATATGCATGTTATGGAAAGGGGGTGTAGTGGAATTGAGTTTTAATTGAGGAAGCAGGATTTCTCGTTTTTTATTTTTGGTCTTTTTGGTTTTGCAAAAAAAAAACATTTTAAGTTTTGAAAGTTTTTTCTTACACGATATACTACCAACCCAGCTGGGCTAGTAGTGTGATATGAGAACACAGCAACACAACATTCCATATTATTATTGGAGGTTCCCCTCTACAATTAATTAGTTAATCATGCTCTTCGGGGATATCCCTTAAATGTTTAAATACTTGATAAAATGCTACTCTCTTTGTCCGCTTTTGGAATAAACAAATAAAAAGAACATACTTATCACGCCTGCTCATATAATCAATAGTCAGTGTTTAGCAAAACCAATATTATGTAAACATTATAAATTTGTAATAAACAAGCATAAAGCTTAAGGAAACAAGCATAAAGCATGTTTTTAGCATTATTTGTAACGATATAATTATTCAGAATCGTGGATAAGGAGAAACAGGAAAGCCAAAATTACTTTATATATACCCTGCACAACCTTTATTCCAACATGTATTGCTAAATATTTTACAACATAACAATCTACTAGAATCATATCTGAAATACCATAATAGCATCAAAAATGCGGTCTTGCAAGACCAGGAGGTACTGCAACAAAAAGTCGTTTCCAATCACCCAAAAATCTGCATACGTGAATCGGACCGGAGCCACGGCCCTCACCATCTTCAAATCCCACCTCGTCTCTCTCCCTTTCCGAGCTGCAAATTCCCGCTTGGAGCGATCCCTGTAAATCCTCACCACCGCCCGAAACAGCTCCGCGTCCCGTATCAGCTGCGGCAGGAGGAGGGCCTGAAATCCAACGAAAAAGGAGCCGAAGAGGAGCACCATGTTGTTGAGCTCAGGTGGGGCTAGGCTTCTTGCTCGGATGACAAACCAGCAAAAGCCCACCGTGCACCAAAACATGGTGAATAATAGGGTGTAGATGAGGACATCCAGTGGCCTTTTCCACTTTCTGAATATTAGTGACAGGAAGATGTACGAGTGAATGAAAGCCTTGGTGCTGTAAAAGTTGTCGGAGCAGTGCACTATTAGTGCGTTCAAGTACTCTTCGAGGGTCCGAACAGTGATGAGCGCTTCCGTTGCCAGCAAGGAGGCCAGTCGATACCACTCTTGCAACAGGAGAAAGTGGAAAATCCAGCGAAAGGTCCAACCCAAAATGATAAAGCCATTCTCTCGATTGTACATTGGGTCCGGAAGACAACTTTCCGCAACCAAGTAGCCGCAGTCGCAATTTATGAGCACTAAAGTTAAGCTCAGGAATGCTGGCGTCGTTGCAAAAAAAATGTTGAGGCCAACGGCAATACAACCGTAGCCCAAATGGTGCCATCCTCTGGGACCCCCAACAACTCCGGCCCGTAGACGATCTGAAAAATTTAAAAAAATATTCAAATGTCGCAAGTGCTGACGTTGACAGTTTTGTTATAATAATAGAGAATTTTTGGATAATTATTTAAATACCTGTTTCCATCTCAGCAGCCTTCTGGAGAAGCTGATTCTGTCCGTCGACCAAGTTGGCCAGTTCCAAATAGCTAGCGGCTCCGTTGATGATGATCATAGCAGTCCAAGGGAGCGTAAAGGCGGAAAAGAAGCCATAGACAAGGTCGAATTCTGCTGGACTTTTCCCCAACCAACCGTACCAAATTATATTAATCAGGAAAATCAGGGTGGCAGTGGGGAAAACGCTGAGGGAAAATGCTGTTGCAGCCGGTTTCACTTGGTCTTATGCTCAGGTGGTGGTGGTGGTGACCCAATCCTTCCGTTGGATTTAGAATTAGGGGCAAAGGCGGCATGAATCTGAATCCGGTATTGTGGATTCGAATTGCAAGCTTTTCAGGGACAGTCAACATTTTATTATTAAAAACTAAAGCTGCTGAGTTGTTTTTGAGGAAACATCAAAATCGCAAATAAGATAATATCTAGATTGACAGCGATTTTTCTTATCTTTTATAGCAAACTTCAAGTTTCACTATTTTTCCATTAGTATTGGGAAATTGATTTCTGATATTTGCATGGAATGGCATTAAGGAACGCTGGGTGATTATTGCACGGAACGTATACAAGAGTAATTGAGTGGGCGTGAGGGAACTGGATAGGAAAAATATTAAATCTCTTTGAATCATTTCCCTCCCAACAGAATACTGAACCTATGGTTGAATAGAAAACAAATTAGTTATGGAAAATGGAGTTGAAGCTTTGTTTTTTAACTGCGGGTTGTAGCCTTATAGCTGCTTCGATTACTGTTGAATTACCAAACCTTGAAACAATAGTTGCTTTTCTATTAAACACGTGACTGGAAGTGACATATGGCCTTAAGTTCGATGGCAAACCAATCAAAGCGAAATTGAATGTGGGGATTTTCCTACCTTCAGTTTAAAGTTTGACATGATATTGAAAAGAATGTTGTGGAATATCAATTCATTTTTAAAAGTCTGGGTTTTGTAATGATGCAAAAATCTTTTCGTTCTGCGCAGTTTAGTTTGAATAGGAGTAGTTTAATTCTAACAAGTCCACCAAGCTGTAATTACGTAGTAAGCTTAATGAACCGACCTTACCACCTTAACGGACAGATGTCCCTGAAACAGTAGAACACACTATATCCACCTGTAGCACGTATCCCATCAAACGGTAGAACTTACCAAATCACCTGTACACGCCCCCCAAGAATCCTGTATCCAATCCACCAATATAACACCCTCAATCAACTCAGTAGAACACCGCAACCAAGTCAGTATTACATCATAAACACATGACCAAAATGTTCTAAAAATCTGGGTTCAATACCCCAAACTTGACATTTTGACGTGTCAAAAGTGTTCTAACTCGTGGGGAAAATATCTTAAAATTCCACCTGGGCGAAAGGGTGGCAATAGAACGTTCCGTCACAAACTATCCCCGTATGGTACCCAATCATCCCTATATCAGCCTCACCATTCATCCATGCGCAATTCCCCCTTAACCCCTCGAGCATCCATCGATCGACTTTACCAACCAACCCAACCGAAATGCCCCACATCAAAATAATTAAACTGTTTTCCAAAAATAAGCGTGACAGACGGAACACGGACAGAGAGACATGGCAAGGTCATAAGCTCGCCGTTCTTTTTTGTAGCGTGCTAATAATTTCTCGAAGCAGTCTACTACTTCAGAATGCATTTTTGCATTCTTCATGGTTTCTAAGCCACGTGATTGAGGTGGGTTTGACACGATTTTGAGAAATATCTGTCAATGTTGTTTGGCTACTACTTTGGTTCTATCTATTCGTGCAGTATGCGTTTTAAGCCTGCAAAATTTATAAATGAGTTAGTACATTTCGACCATGCAAAACTATGCTAGGTATATCTATGCTCTATGTGCCAATGGCGTTTTACGTCTGCAAAATTTAGAAATGCTTTTTTTGGTTTCTAGCAGGAGCGTCAGTTTCCACCATATATGGAAACTGTTGAACCTAATTGGGCAGAACGCTGCTTTCACGCGGAAATTAAGCAAGTTAAAGCAACGACAGTCTTGTTTTTACGCTGGAATGGTGCAAGTTTGTAATAATATTTGCTACAGGTGTATTTTACGCCGGAAATGTTCGAAATGCGCTGCGCAAAACGCATACTTTCTATTCCACAGGCATATTAGGGAAACTGTAATCCAGGTAATTATCGACGGAAAAACAATTTGATTACGCCTACCTGCGGAGAAGGACCTGAAAGGCGGAAAGCTGAACTACTCATTTGATTATTTGCCGTCCCAACGGCATTTTACGCATCATTTATGTCGGGATATTATTTGGGGCCGCCAAATGTTGCTGAGACTGTTGCTGGATTGAAACATGAAAGGAAAGCACAACATGTGTCATTTGAGTGTTTGCCATTCCACAGGCATATTACCAAACGTCTAATCCGGGCAACTTTGGGCGGAAAACAATTTGACTACGCCTACCTGCGGAGAAAAACCTGAAAGACGAGTATCTGGTGCTTACGCACTTACATTCTTAAACTCGGAGTTCATCTCCGTTCTAGATTCATCTGCAAAAAAGCTCACATTGCTTTTTCACGCATGCAATAATAATAACGTATTATGACAATATACATATATAATATAAATAGCTTATTTACAAACTTATATGTAACATTATATTCAACACCCTCCTTCACGTCTCAATGATGACGTGATCATGATGCTGAGGTGCTGGGGGCGGTGCTTCTCCGTCATCCTGGCGCCGAACTGGATCAACAGATCTTCTGTTCTTCTTACATACACAATTACTACTATTACAGTAGCAATGTATAGTAAGGTCATAAGCCCGAGCATCCAAGTGGAAATATGTACATTACTAGAGTTGTTAAAACTCTGTAATCCTTCAGAAATGTTTTCTT
>JAANSN010006587.1:0-10281 GCA_036850665.1 Dicranocentrus wangi | reverse complement strand
GGTCCCTACTCTGAAGGAAATCGTTGTGTGGGATTTTACCGTCCCAGAACCGGGGGCTCCTACCCCTCAGAAGTTGTTTCACTGGAAAAGGGCAGAGCGAAAAGAATTATTGTTAATAATTCGACCCTTCCACCCCGTGGCTTAAAAGGAATCTTGTGCTCAGTAGAAAGAAAGTCAAGAGGTTAAAGACTAATTACTTATACGAAACCTAGCAAGGTTTTCTTTTGATTTTTGCATTTTTTTTGTTTGTATTTTTATATTGAATATTTGTAGTCAATCTTTCCATGGTCTCATCATGATTATATAACTAAGTGTTCCTGAAATTAATCGTCAAAGAGATATATATTCAAAGCAAATCTATGGTTTAATATACCTATAACAATATATAATCCAATAATAGTAAGTCAGTCAGCAATTTTAGAGTATTTATTTCTCTTTCGGCTTGGCACAACATAACATGAATACTCTTGGTTTTATATATTTTAGTTTCTTATTAATTAAGTATGCCTAGTGTAAAGAAGACCGAATGACTTTTTTAAAACCTATTGTTTGTAACTTGTTTTTTTAACTGACTAAAAGAATAATGACATGTAACTAGTCTTGCTAGTCATAATATGGATTTCTGAGCGAACATATTATTATTTATCGTTTATATATCATCTATCATTTTATAATATGTATGTGAATGCATGTATGTCTATGTTTTCTGCAATAAAATTATATAATAATAATAAATATACTACACACACATCCATAATATCTAATATCCATCCACTCATCCAGCCAGATTTGTTGAAAGATCAATCAAAATAGCAATATATTGAGCCGGGATTTTTTTCTTCGATATTACTATGCATAGAACCAGAGATTAGAGATCAGAAAATTGCCGACAGCATCAAAATAATAATATCACCATCACCATCACCACTGCTCATGTTTAATCTCCCAGTGTCCCAATATTTAACTAGTAACGCAGGGGCATTCACTTTTTAAAAGATCGATCCAGATCCACCAGAGCAGAGGAAAATTAATCAACATCAAAACTCGAAAATCACTTGTGCAATGTATGCAATTTTTGTTGAATATATCATTTTTTTAAATAATTTTTATGATGACTTTAATGTAATTTTTAAATGTAATATTAACAGATAGTTCCATCCAGTACAGTACTGCTGGAAGAGCAATATTTATCTGGAAATGAGCTGCTGGGCTGTAGACAAAAACTTTTGTCAAACTTTGTTCCACCAAGAGCGAGTTGAGCATAGGTTCGTACTTGCAATAGGAATGTCCATGAGACTCTCGACACGCTTTTCCCTACTTCCGGTTTGCACGTTTCCGACTTTACGTGCATTTGCGGAAAGTATTCGTTTGGGATTGCTGTGCATATTGCCATAGTGTTCTTAAAGCTCTTCCCGTTTATTTAACAACAATGGACTTCTGGTTGCTTACGGGCGGACGTCAGCTTGAGACGCTGGAGATTGAATGTGCAGTTTTCTTTGAAATTTCCAGTTGCATTCCTGTGAAGTCGGAATGGAATCTATTTTTTCGTCAAAATAGGAAGTATAAAACTTCTGCAGCAGGGACAATTTAATTTATCCTAAATGTGAATAGAAAATAGGACGAATTTGAGTAGGAATTCAATTTTCAATTTTATAGTCCGCCAAAAGTAGGAATTGGTTCTTACCAGTGGTCCTAATATATGGATCGTGTTGTAGTTTATAATGAATTCTTTGTTATAAGCATATTATAAATATAATGATATTATAATAATAATTCTAAAAATCACATATACATGTATTCATTCATTCATTAGCACGCATTCATCAAAATATATTAATATACAATGATTTTTAAAATTCTGCAAAATTATTCATAATTGAAAATTTTGGTAGGCGCGTAGTTCTTATAGGTAGGTGGTTCTTTTTAGTGAAAAGTATATACCCATATTATGTAATATCCAGATTTGTTGAAAGATCAGTTAGCAAGGAATCGTTTTTCTTTTAACGCAAATCTAGCAGCACAGCAATGGTTAATATATTTTATCAACTGTAAAAGTATATCAGGACACTCTTTGACAGGTTTTAGCAATATCCATACAACAACCAGTCTATTATTAATTGAAAAAATATTAAACATCATTTCATAATTTTGCCAAGAAGTGTACTGATTCAGTAGTGTTTCCCTTAGTATAAATGCATTTTTTAAATGTTATAATAATAATGAAAGCGAATCTGTGTTTTAGGACGATTTCCATATGTACTTTGAGTGTAAACTGTCTCATTTTTTTGTATTTTAATTTTCATCTTCTTTTTTTATTGGCTTGAAGAGTTTCTCCAGTTTTTCTTTTTGGCCAATTTAAAATTTCCATTTTCGTAAAAGTAGGAAAGCAGCATCCATCATCCAGAGGAGAAAGTTGTGAAAAAAGTAGTTTTTTAATTGTTACTCTTGTACCAGAATCATGGCGAAAACGATGAGCATATGGCTTTTACGTTAGGACTCTGCTGCTGCTCGCTCTTGATGAATCTCACATTGTGAAGGCGTCGATCACCCTCCCCCCGTCGAACACTCACTTTGGCCACGACTTGCTCATTGTTTTGCCTCACCTGGGTTGAGTATGGACAGACGGAGTATTAAAATAATTTTAGAGGAAGACAAAAAAAAACAAGTGGCAAAGGGGAAACTTATTACTATTTACATACCAAAAACTCAGAAGGTGACGCTAAAACTTCAACATCAAACAGGGCTTTCTCACTTTCGGACAGTCGACAAGCGAGAAGGAATTTACGATCGCAATCCGATGTTCCTGTTTTGACGATTGTTCCGAATTGCCCAACAGATTGATGCAAAAGTTTGGCTTCGCTAGTCTTCACAAACCACCAAAAAATGCTGATGCTCACCATTTTCCAATCATCACTTTGGAAGGGAAGGAGGGGGCACAAGGTCACCCTAGAGTGTGTTGTTACCTTATTAAACAACGAGTAGCAGGTTGGCGACTCCATTTTCACATGGAAAACATAAAGTCCGTCCATCGTCTGAAAGTCCAGCGGCCTCGTTGCCGACGAGGATTTCGAAGGTGGACAGTTGAATAAAACCCTTTCGTCTGGTCCATCAATAGTAAAGCCAACAAAACGAATTTCTGGGTCGTCAGGGAAAAAGGGGACGAGAAGAAAAATTAGGGACAATATATATATATATTCCTTATTTCTTCAGACTTTCCATTTTTTTGACATTGCTGTTGTTGACAGTCTCACTGCATTGCATAAAAAATATATATATACCTACTTTGCTCAGGGTTGATGTCAACGGACTCGACGTCATTTAAAATTTGGAGATCAGACAAAACGGTTGGTCCTCCTCCTGGAGGGAGGCTAATGCTTACCACCGACGGGAGTCGCTCCTTCCTCCTGTCCCCTTTTCTCGTTTGCTTTTCTACCTTGGATAAACAGCTAAGAATGGGATTGGGGCTTTCCCTTGATGCTACCGGGTTACCGCCGGAGCTGCCTCTACTCCTCCCACCACTCCCAACATTGGTATTACACGCGAACGTATATAATTATGCTGTGCGTTTACTAAATTCTCCTTCCAGCTAATTTTTCTACCAAAAAAACTTTCACCACTTTCACTTGCCCACCCACGTGATAAAGCTGCGAGTGATGAGAAGACAGTGAGAGTTAGATGAGAGCATACGCTAGGAGAAAGTAAATCTAATTGAGAGAGAACACTGTATCTCTTTCTCTCTCTCTCTCTCTCTCTCCTTGTTTTATGGGGTCATTGTGTTTTGCGTAGTTTTTAAGTAGGTAAGTAGGTCTGGCAACCGCTATATAACTTTTACCTGTCAGGAGGAACATGTGGGAAATAACCGGAAATAGGGTATGCATATGTGGAGTTTGGGTTGGAGCAGCAACTTGTGGAGATCAAATAAGTAATGTTGATACATGGAACTGTGCTGGATTTGTTTTTTGGCTTTTCGGGGAGAGCTTTATAGACTGGGAGAAGAGAAAGGAGTCAAGTAATATTTTAATGGGAGACGCGGCAGCTGTATGTACAGCTAGTGTATGTCCCGTTCCGGGGTATTTTTTGCCGTGTTTGAAGATTTTTTTTGTACCTTTGAGCTACTTTCTTGTCTTTTTTTGCTATTAGAGCATTTTCGTCATCAACTCAACGCTCTCCTGCGGAAAGGAAGAGGAAACAAATAATGTTGTAGAGCAAAGCAATTTTTTGTCATGTTTATATTTTTTGTCAAATTGCAATTGGCAAAAAAAAACAAGTGTCTCAAGTAGACAGGACAATATTATTATTTTGCATGCATAAGATTTCTTCGGTTTCTGCTTTTAACGCCTGCTACGCAAACAAGGCATGATATGATGATGGGGTTGTTGCGCATATTGTTTTGGGGAATTGAATACACAATGAAAATTAAGTAAATCGAGTTGGTATGGTGGAGCAATGTTGTTTGAGTGTGATTGTCAGGGCGATGAGGTGATAAGCATGAGGACATATATATATGAGGCAAAACTGAATATTGTAAAAAATATATACATATTATTATATTATGCATAGCTAATCCTTCATATTTCATAATATGTGACAATATTAATATTGGAAACATATTGAGAAAATTATTTCCTGGAATAATATGCAACTGCAAAATACATTATGGAAGATTATAAAAGAGAAATATGCAGAGGTTTGGCGTTTGCTATTCCCTACTCAACTCTGACATGCTTTTGTGGGCGGTGAAGAAGTTTCCAAAGTTGGAGAGGCTCGAGTTTCACGGCTTCAAGAATAATACAGCCCAACATGGGGTCTCACTTTCGGATTTGGTGTCTGAAGGTGAGAGTGATGATGATGATGATGATGATGCCGAGGAGGAGCCTGCTGATCCTTCCCCTCCACCACCACCCACCCGCCGCCTCATCGTCTTCACACAAAGTACGAAGGGCTCATCAAGAAATCCTGGATGCGTTATGGGATGAGGTCCCGTCTCTCAAGGAAATCGTTGTTTGGGATTCTGTCCTGTCATGTCGGCAGTTGCACCGAAGAGCGTGTTTTATTGGAGAAGGCCATATCAAACAAATGTAGGCTAATAAATTAAACGATTAATTAATCCGACCGCTCTGGCAAGGGCCCAAGCGTGTTCAGTAGAGGTCAAGCTGATATTAAAAAGTACATTCTTCGTTATATATTTACTACTAATTTTTTTCCATGTTGTATTTTTTTCACTTTCAACGTGTCCTTGGCGTTCCTCATCATAGTCATCATCATAACATTATATCTCTTGCTGTTTGTGTATAGTTTGCGCCTCCTTTTTTTTACAAAATTCTTTCGAACTTTCTCCTGTCTTGAATGACTGTGGAGGTTGATATTCCGAACACTCATATGCATACATTTCCTCTGTCCAGTAAAATAATATTAACAATTGCAACCACCCACCACCACTGAATCCATCACAAGTTTTTGTTAAGTTTCAAAAACATTTGGATGTCGAAATAACGTCTCCCTCCTGTACGCGGGCACCAGCACCAGTAACCGAAGCTGATGAACTTGAAATGCCTTTGAGACATGTATTGATTGAAGCATTCGTGTCATTTATTTCAAAGGTGGGCCAGTTGACAAATCGTCGCTGTCGGGGTTGTTGGAAGAAAGAAATTAAATAGACAAAATAATATAGATGATAGGATGTAACCGGAAATTAGACATATATTGATTGATTATTATTAGCAAGCATGGGCGAGGTGAAACCCCGTCGTGAATATACAAAGACGATTAAAGTACGATTGATTACAACAGAGTGCTGCCATTTATTAGCAATATGGGATATACTGGCTGGAGTAATTAAGCATACTTGAATTGAGTATAAGCCTATAAGAAAAAGTAGAAGGTCAGACCTTGGACTATGGCAGCTAGTTAATAATTTTTTGTTTTATGTATCCCATAATAATGAATTTTTAATTAAATTGCACGTCCAAACGAGTTACTCGTGTGCCAAAGCAGCCGCTAACTCGAATGGCACCACCCCGTATTTCATTATAAAACCTTTGCTGCGCATTTTGGAGAATTTCTCCAAACCTGACCCAAGTACATTGTCTATAACATGCCTCGCCGGAACAACTGGTGAGGATGAGTTCCAGTAGGAAGCTCCCAACTCCCATCAAGCTTCCTATTCCCAGCAGGCAAAACACCACGAGTATATGCCCACTCATGTTAGGTTTATTTCCCCCTACAATTTCCAACTCGCCCCTTTGGAACTGAGGCGACGACTCCAACCGGGTCACCGCTCCACTCCACCACTCCCAAATCCCAGAACTGATCACATCACCAAACCGCCTGACAACGTGGCCCGGAATCCACCCAGAAAATTCCACCAAGTATTTCTCTTTGACGAGAAGATCTTCCTTTCCAAGACCAAGAAAAGAACCTTTGACCCCCCTTCTAGCTTGCAACTGTCGCGCCCACTTTCCACAAATGGATTTTGGTAAAACGACCGCCGTCCGCCGGGTACAGTTTTCCAGTGAACTCCAAAGCAGCCACGATTGCGCTCTTTCCAGCACGCTGCTACTCTTTAAATGTCTCAATTCTTTTAAAATATTTACAAGTTTGGGATGCAGTCTGGTATGGTTTACAAGCGTCGTCAAGGAAACAACTCCATCAGAAGAACTTTCACCGTTTTTTTGTAACGTTGTTGCCGCTCGGTAAACTTCCGAAAACAAGGACATTGTGAGTTGAGTATCATGATGGTTAATCTGGCGTCTCTTGTACTCTATCTCATGAGAGCTGTTTAGGGTTAAGCGTTCTGGTGGTGGGACAGGGGTCAAATACTTCCTAATGTCGTATTTCCCTAGCCTTGTGAAAATGTCAAAACCCTGATCCACCAACTGGCTGAAATCCTCAACTAGAATATTCCTTCGGGGAGCCATCAACTTGTAAATGTTGTCGTGTTTGTACGCATTGCTAATTACCAGCCCAACGAGGAGGAATCCCCCGACCAGGAGTTTCAAGGGAGCTAGTTTTGTTTGCGACATTGAAAGAGGATCCCCCTGTTCCAGTAGAATGACAACAGGTTGCAGGAATGATGTGGAGGAAAATATCCCAATTTTTGAGGGTTGTACAGTAGGCTTTTGCAACGTGCTAATGCTTTGTCTTTCGACGACATATGAGATAATGGGGAATGCAACGAGGAGAAAGGTAAGGATTACCAGCCAAGTCCAAACGTCAAAAATGCTGACCAACTCGCCAAAATTCAAGTGCTCCACAGTTGGACTCCCGCAACTCGCAAATCCTAAAGAAGCCTGGGAGTTCGGAAGGGTAAACGGGAATACGCTGAGTTGCCGCTCGTAGTTATTGTCCCTTCTAGTAAATAGGCTTAGCTTGGCTGGATTGTCGTCTAGGGATCGATGCCAGGGTCGTATTTTGCCCGTTGACACAGTGGGCACGCCCCCGACCCCACGGTTGTATAATGCTGGCCGAATAGTTTTTTAGAATTGATGAGGTAAACAGGAATAGAAATCCTGGTAGAAGCAAGGACTCCGGCTCCCCGTCTTCTTCTCGCTGAAGATTTCTGATGAATCTCGCCAAATTTGAAATTGCTCGATTTCCACTTCCAGTTTCCATACATCCCACACTGGAGTATAGTTTGATGGATGAGTCTCGCTCTGGCATGACAAATTTAAAACTTATCAACTCCGACAGGTCATCATAAGGAGATTCAAATTGCTCAATCGCAAAACTCGTAGGATGAAGCTTTTGAATTTTTAGAAATTCCTTGCTATTTATTGAACAAGATGTGCTATCATCATCTCGCTGAAGATTATTTCTGAATCTCGCCATCAAATTTGAAATTGCAGAGACTCCACTACCAGCTTCCATACATCCCACACTGGAGTATAGTTTGATTGATGAGTCTCGCTCTGGCATGACAAATTTAAAACTTATCAACTCGGACAGGTGATCATCATCATGATGAGGAGATTCATCAAATTGGCTTAGCTCAACCCTTTTTTGCTTAATTGCCGTAGGATGAAGCTTGTGAATTTTTAGAAATTCCTCGCTATTTATTGAACAAGATGTGCACAACTTCAAAACTTTGATAGCTTCCAATCTGGCAAGATTCCGATCAGGGATTGTGTTGTTGTTTTTAGCTGTCTCGGTCTCGAGGACAACAAAAGCATCACGACTTGCACTTGCCATGTTTTGTAGATTTCCAAAGTGTTGAATTATCCATTCCTTAAATGCATTCTGATTATTTTCCTTTGTATTATTCGTTTTTCTGACAACTAAAATGTTTGAGACGCCGNTCTGAGATGGCAAAGCTTCCATCGAATTCAGGAACTGGAAAACATTTGGGTATGGTTGGTTGTCAATTTGGGTCAAGAATGTCTCCTCTTCTGGAAATAAAGCCAGTTTCATCACACAACGCCAGGGTTTGGAGGAGGCTGAAAATGTCATGAAATCCAATTTTGAGCAAAAATAAGGATCATCACTGGGGACCTGCGTGTCAATGCCAAATATGAGTGAGGACAGAGGACAAAGAAAAGTATTATTCCATTTGCTCGTCGTCAGCGGAATTACGCTGTTGTTGGAATTGGAAGCTATTTCCGGAGGGGAAAATATCAACTTTTCTCGCTCATTCGGAAACAGCCAGTCTGAAGATGAACTACTAGCTGCTCGTCGAACTGTTATTAAGGTAGGCTGTAGTCTTCGAAGAATGAGGGGCACCACCGGGGGGCTAGATACAACAATATCAGCTCCGTGGAAATTCGTGATGTGAATTAGACACTGGTCGCCGAAATTAGCTAAAAGTCTGCCAAAATCTATAGCTTCGGCTGGGCGAGAAGTCTGTTTCAAGGATGATAGAATGCGTGTAATGGATCGGCTTCTGGTGGAATTTAAAAGAGTTTCCACTGATCCGGCTATTAATTGCCCTTGAAATAATAATGCATCATTATACGGAATACTAGCAGCCAAGAAATGGAGAAGAATGCCAAGTGCCAAGCCATTAAGGTAGGCCTTGTTGTTTTTTAACAAATAATGTTTTTGGGATGTTGCCATTTTAAAAGTGAACGAGAAATTATAATATTATGGGGTCTTAGAGGATTGAGCCGACATAGTAGAATCTAATAAAAATGCGATATTCAATGTGTTTTCAAAACCACATAATATATTATTCTTATTGCGTCTGATTGACACTATACTTCATGCGAGAAACTCAATATTCGGTATGACAGAAAGAACCCAAACTACCAAAATGCCAACTAAATTTTATGGTTGGTTGGTTGTTCTAGTTTGAAAGTACTTACTTGGCACTTGACTGATTTTTAGCGTCTAAAAGAATAATACTTAATTAATAGCTGAGGCACGGAAATGAAATATTGATTAAACTCTCTCCGGCAAGGTGGAACATATATTATGTTACAATATGTTTATAATAATATGAATTTGCATGTTGTAACTGTATCATCAGCACTTGACAGTTTTTTTTTAAAACCATCTACCTACCTATATTAAGTTCCCAAAGCGTGACTAATTTCAAATAAAGATTAGTATCTCACATAATACATAGCGTTTTTTGCATTAAGAATACAAAAAAATATACACATAGAACCAGAGATCTATCAGAAGAAATGCCGACTGCTGGCCAACACAGACACATCATCAGCAAAAAAAATCACCAGTATCACATCACCATCACCACCACTTGTTGAATCTCCCATTGTGCCCCAATATTACTAGTAAAGAAAGGGGTATTCACTTTTTTAAAGGATCGATCCAGACACCATCCCCAGAGGAACATACCTTCAACCTAGAGGTATATCAGGCATCAGCAAAAAGATTTACTCGAAAATCACCCCCTCCTCTTCTGTTTGTTAAAAAATCTCCTTTTTGATTTCGAACTCTTTGCTATTAACCGAACATAACCGATTTCCTCTGACATTAAATTTGTGACTTGTTGAAATATATTTGCTCGGGCTCTGCCTGGTGGAGTTTTGTTCAAACCAAAAAGGGATGATGGAACAAGCAGGTGGATTCATGATGGGAGAAATAAAAATTGTGCCTTCTGGCTCACCACCACCACTTAGACTGACGACGCCAATGGATAAATGGGCTACAATACTGCCTATTGAGGTTTGCGTGAAGAATACTTTTTTAATTATTTTTAGTCACTCACTACCGACCGGGGCTAAATTGTATTGTATTGAAGTATATGGACATATATGTAAATAATTACCTATGCAATATTTGTTGGATTGCTTTATATTTTTTTTGTAAAATAATATTTAGGTA
>JAANSN010006586.1:0-10282 GCA_036850665.1 Dicranocentrus wangi | reverse complement strand
ATATGATTGTGATTAGGTATATAATATCAATGGCTATACTTGCACCCCACATTCATCCTCTACTAAAATGCTTGGTTAATACCATCTATTGTAATTCTCATCACATTATGATTTACGAATACAATCATGCTGGTTTTCCATTAATATAGCTTACAGCATTACATCTATTATCACATTCACGTGTCAATCTTGCTCAAATACTAAATTGACAGAGCAGTTCAACAATTTTACTAGTAGAACATATATATTTAAACAATTCAACATGGAGAATGCAATTGCAACGAAAACTTGAATCTTTGAATCAGATTTGATAACTCATATACATATATGATGCCTATTTGCAATATGCACTCTTCTAGAGGTAGATACAGCCATTTATTCAAACGCAGAGTACTTCTTAAATATGTACGCTATTTTGTCAATCGCAGAAAAAATATGGGTTGTCTCTAGAGTGTCTCTGAAAAAATTAGTTTTGAGTTTTGAACAACACAGAGCATATTATACACATTTACTGTTCCATTACTTTATAGTATACATATGAAATTTGACAGGGTAAACGGATAAATGTAATTGACCATGTTCAAAATTCATGGCATGATGAGTTCAAGTTCCATCCAGCTTGTAAATGAAAATTTGGGTTGGTGTAAAAGTGGTAAGGTAATTTGTAGAAGTATGAATTTCATGACAAAAACGCATAAATTGCGACAGAGCTGCCTTATCATATAAATCATAAATCTTGTCGTATTCTTTCTACATTTTTGGTATACAATAACTTGTACGAAATTTGGAAGGCTACCATTATTAGCATACACAAACTTTGTAACGGTTCTATTAGCATATTTCACGCGAAACATGACATGGAATTTTTAGTAATACGAAGCCAGTATAAATACAATATAGGAAAAACGGTACGGTATTACAGGAAACGATAAACCACATACGGCCTAATAGAAATATAATTTAAAAGTCCGACTTTGGAATACAAATTAAAGTGTCATGTAACACAAATATTACACATTAAACTATATCACACTTAAATACACAAAACACAGTCATAAAAACAATCGTACATAATCATAGAAGAATTGAGAAGGGGTAAAATAACTAAATTAGAGTTGTCTCTTATGCTTTCTTCCGATCTTCGTGGGCTTTTTTTGACAACGGCTAATTTTGAGTGTGGATCTGTCACAGGCAGGTTTACATAAGGGGCGTCCCTCGTCCCATGAAGCATTAGTGTCCATTCTTTTAGCCACCCACTTTGCGGCTTGTCACCAATAAATCGCACCTGGAACATCACATAAAAAGATGTCATTGTACGACCAACTGTATGCTGTCACAGAATATACATTTAATGCACTAGCAGAGATTTCCGATCTTTCAGCGGAAATTCACTTTTTCCTGAGAGCCTCGAGTTGAAAAGGGAAACCTGTCCAATTCTTTTGTGTGTGTAGTAATCACAGAATATACATTTAATGCACTAGCAGAGATTTCCGATCTTTCAGCGGAAATTCACTTTTTCCTGAGAGCCTCGAGTTGAAAAGGGAAACCTGTCCGATTCTTTTGTGTGTGTAGTAACACAGGGATAAAAAGAACGGGATAACCCATTCATCTTTTGAGAAACAAAGGGGCTCTTTGAAAAAACAAATCTATATAAAGCAGTAAGCATCTATTGATTGACAATACCTCTAATGTCCATTTTCCTCGAGGGTATTCCCCCCAAGTGTGGGTGGTCATGAATGGCCACTTCACAAACCCGTCGTGCCTGTCGTCATCGTTAGGCCTTCGACTCAGGATCATAGACCTATTTAAAAGATAAAAAGATAAAAATGAACGAATCGTCGCAAACAATGTTTACTATAGGATCAACGAATGACCTCTGGAATAGACTGATCAAATAGTACGAAGGTCATAACAAGTTAAACACGCACACGCTAAAAATAAGTACTAGCACTAGCACTATGGTACGGCGGAGTCTTGTATCACGATGAGAATGTCATCTTTCCAAATCGGGTTTAACTTTAGTTAGATTAAACACATGCAAGCTCTAATTCATTTGAAGAGCAATGTGAAAAGAAACATCGTGTATATAAACAGTTACGTTTCAACCAATACGAAAAGGCGTGGTGTTGGTCTAAATATGGACAACGTACGTTCTCCATAACTCCATACATATATCAGCAATACTTTCGTTGAACCTCCGAAAAAGGTTTTAATCTGGACAATCTCGACTTACCGAGTTCCCATGGGCGAAGTCAAATAAATGTTAGTGTCCCCTCGGCGTGAAGAATTCAGCGTTACAACGGCCTGCACATGTTCCAAATAATTGACCTCAGTATCCGTCCCTTGACACGCCTCCGTATCCAATGTCAATATAAGAGGGCCACGAGTTGGAATCCGTCTACGCAAAATGTAAAAAGACACGAACGAATATAGCGAATCTGAATTAAATCCTGGTGTTCCCAGAACGTCCATTTCTTCTGGAGAATAAACATTTCCCAGTGACACGTATAGTTTGAAAGAAAGCACCGGATATTACAGCAGAGAGAGAGAGTAATATTCGTAACATTAAAAGCACATATACATTCTCAGTTTTTAGGTATATTCTCCTCTCCTCGCAAATGGAAGAAAGTAAAGAGATAACTGTCAAACTCTCAAAAATTAATCTTGAAATAGGGATAAGAAAGAGTTGTCATTTTCTCTCAAGGAGCACATTTACGTCCGTATTTCAATATTATCATTTTCTACGTCATTTTTTTGCATAATAATAAGACTTCTATTCAAACAAATTTTGGCTTTATAAAAGTTATACTAACAATAATAGTAAACATACTGATGATAAGAGGACGAAATGGTTATGCAAACATATCATTTTTAATACTTTTTGTGCTCTTACCGTGCTTCCTTGATACTCCCTGCATCACAGTGATAGCGGGCAGGAACAGTCTTCCATTCCTTTGACAAAGCGACCATAGCTCCGGCATCCAGAACACCGAATCCAAAAAGATGATTAAATTCCAGTCCTACCCCGTTCATTGTCCAATGAAAGCGTCCTTTCGCGTCAAACAAGGAATTTCGTTTGGATGTTAATACCGTCAAGTGTTGGATGTCTCTCCATGTCAAGGAAGGGCTGTAAAAAGAAAGGAAAGCAAAATCCGTGTAAACATTTCATTCCGGGGTATGTGTTTTGCTTTTTATGTTGTCTCTCTGCCACTAAAACAGAGATTTTTTTCTAAATTCCGCTCCGCGCAACAAATATTACATAAAACTATATACATACACGTCTCGGGGGCCCAGAGACATGTATCCTATCCCCAGTGGGGACATGTGTGAAAGGGAAGAACGAATGAAAAATATTGATTTTCATTTTGCAACCCTTTGCAAACTTTGCACAATGTCACAATCCAAAACTATTGTTGTGGTTGAGTAAATAAAGGGAAAACCGCCGAGAGTGTGTTTTCCCAGAGCAAAAATGGATTACAACAAAATTTACACACGTAAATATCTCGCAGAGTGAAAATCGGGAAATGAAGTAGGTACATGCATAATGCAAAGTTTGCTAATGCCTGACTACCAGTTACACACATTACTACTACACCAATATAAGTACAAGCCAAGCACTCACTTAGCTTCCAAGGCTAGGGCAAACACCCCTGCAGCTTCGGGAGCTGCCGCAGAAGTCCCGGAATGACTCCTGGTACATTTACCATAAAGATCGGTTGTTGCCTATATGTTGTCACCAGCATCCCCCACGATGTTAAAGTTGTTACGAAATATGTAATAAAACAAGAAAGAGAAAAGCATTAATTCTTTACGCTCCATTTACCACATTGTCACCTACATCATTTTACCGCTTGTACACTCACTCCTTTTGCCATCCAATTACCATTTTCATTTCAAGGGTAACCGCTATTCGCAGTTACATAATTAGAGAAATTGTTTCTGTCCTTTGTAATTTCCCGAGTGTGGAACGGGAAATATGAAAGCTTTGGATTAGTAGCAGTCGGAGTGTATTATGGCCATAAAGTTGATGAGTTTCCAAGAACAGTACGTTTTAGAGAACAATTGCCAAAACAAAGGAAGAAATATTTCCCAACTTACCACACCAGTATTAGGATCTTTCGCCCCGTTGCTGAAGGTGGATGCAAGAGTGGATGAGCAAGACTCATCATAATGGGCATTTTGACCGTCATTAATAGCTGAGTTTATAGACACAGTCCACATTGAGGCGGCATACCCGTCGCAATTACAGTCATCATCTTCCCCACCATCCCCACTTGCCCAGACATAAATGTTGCCGAGGCCGTTTCGACCCTGTAATTTAACCCAGAAGAATAAGGAAATAATATAGACATAAAAATTAACGTGCTCCATTCTCAAACCCATCAAGTGGAATTGCAAAACCATCTCTGCTCACAAGTTTTGTCGGTCCATAAAAACGGAAAACTTGTTGAGAGAATATGGAAAAATTGTCATGCAATGTATACGGTAAACGAACAGGTGGCAAAACATCCACCTAGTTTTATAAAGCCTATTAAAAGCCATTGTAAAAGGGAAATATCACCCCTGTGCCACAGAATTGTACTTATTACTAGTATGTAGTTATGACATATGATACGCTTGTGTAGGGAATTCTATACAAAAGTCGGTAACCCGTGCATACCTCATTGACACCTCGTACAATAGCTCTCATAGTAGCATTCCTTGGGCCATCCACAGTTTTGCCGTCATCGGTAGGACCCCACGATGCACTGTAGATGTCTATCAGATTTGGTTCATGGCCCATTGAATTAGCTTCTATTAAGTCGGTCATGTAGGGCTGATCCAACATTCTAATCCCTGAAGACACAAAACAGGAAAATAGGTTTTAGCATTAGGCATTTAATTATCTACAGGTTTCGGATCAAGTTCCAAATGGATAAGCTAGCAAAACCCCAAAAAAAAACATATTTTAATTGATCCAAACGATAAATTTTTTACTACAGTGCTTTATAATATTTAGTATTTGTCCGTATTCTCCGCATAAAACACGTCTCATAATAAAGGATATATTGACCATTACTTTCACATTGAAAATGTGTGCAACACAATCAATTTTACGAGGAGATACATAAAAAACGGTGGTTTAACATAAAAAATCAAAATGTGCACATGATATATAGTCCGTAATCCGCAAAAGCTCTTTACGATGAGATACGTATACCAGAACAGTGAATCGCAGGGACTGTATGGGGCATAGCTGCATCTGCATCGCTATAAATTCGCCATATGCGGTAGAAATGCGAAAGGAGACCGTTTAATCAAACGAGATGAGCCGTAAAAGTTTACTTGGATTGGACAATAAACATAAAACCAAGCCTATTTTGTTACTACACAAACACACAAAACGATTTTCTCCGTTTTCAGCATTCATTCACCAGATGTACATCCATATGTCTAACCGAAGAGTAATTTCTGGATTGCGATGTGAATTGTGTGGGAAAATGGAATACTGTTTCTCCTTTTTGCTGCCTACAAGATACAAGTAGCCTGCTTGCTGTGGTTCTGGAGGTATATAACTTTAAATCTTGAGCAAGGTGCGGGTGCGGGTACATAAAGCAGTGAAAAACAGTAATTTCCTCATTCTGTAAAAAAAATCTGGAAAATCATCTAGAGAAACTGCTCAGTTTTTTGTGCACAAAGCTCGGGACACCAGTACAAGCACACTTCCCAAAATCGTCACTTTTGCCGTATAAGCTGTGTAATGATGCAGAGAAAGGGAAACAGAGCGAAGAAACGATCGAGCAGGAGCACATTTCTTCGGTAAAATATTCAGTGACTATATTTTTACTCCAGTGTGTTACACTTACGTGCTCACTTTCTCGGAATCGAGACATAAGCGGGAAATGCATCAATTTCAAGCGTAATTAAGGCGTTCAAGCCGTTTCACAAACGATAATTTAACCGTAACTCTAACCGCATTACGACTTCCTATTGCATAGATTGCTGATTGATACTGCGTTGAAACTAGCTAGGCTATTTTTATTTATGGACCTTTTCCCAGCTTTCAAACAAAATGTGGAGATATTTAATCAGCTACATATAACCATGCGCTGTGAAAGTTCGCAATACTATGTCAAAACAAAAACGGTTACGATGTTTGCCACTAATTTGGTGTAGGTACACTACTGACGAAGTTTAACCAATACGTGAGTATCCCGTTTTATTGGTGCTGAATGAATGAAGAATGAATGCATGACCGGATGTTCAAGAACTGTAGAGCTACTCGGACAGGATGTGAGAGGAGGTGATTATTTTTTGCCTGCGTAAGAGTACTTCCCGCTTAGGCACCTACTGTTTTTGGTTCTGTGGATTTGTTGATACAGTGATTTTTGCGCCTCAGCCACAACAGTGTGTCAGTGTTTACCTATTTGGCCTTAGCATAAATATAATAATAATGGCCACAATCAATATAAAATACTTTTGTAATTCTGGAACAATAAATAAGTAAACAAAGGTCGTTATATATTCAAAGGTATGTCTGGACTGAATGTGACTAAAAGAGGTCTTTTCAAAATGTAAAAAGAATCCTTCATGGCTGAAGCACAAAGTCGAAAGGTCAAAGGTACAGCACATTATGTACATAATCTACCAAGCATTATTCTACCAAAGCAAAGCTAAATACACATATAGTTTTCATTCCTATTCTGACTTCCTTCAGCCTCGCAAAATATACTAAAACGCTAGTTTTGTTTCGCAACTGTTACACCATAAGAATCTGAGCGGAGTACAGTATTTCGCCATTTCCTTTTATCAACTTTTTCCCCATTTTTTGTCCCATCTGAAGGAATACTTTGTGCTATGAAAGAAATCCCTTCGTTCTTAAAAATTTCCCTGGAGCCCGATTTTTAAAGAAAGTGAAGAAATGAAAATAGTGAAAAGGAAAAGCTCTGACAGAAAGGAGAACGGAACAAGTCAGAGAAATATACAAAATCAACCACATCCTGTAGTACATACAATATGGAAGGATGTGCTGTCAGCTTGACAAATGAAGTTCGGAGAAGGGCGAAAACTATGTAGGCAAAATTCACTTGACTTCACAATTACACTCGGATTCCACACAGTATTTTAGTTTACATGTTATTGAGAAATCCATTAGGGAAAGCGGTACATGACAGTTGAGACATTTCCACAGAGTAGGGAAACAATAAAACAAAAGAAAATATTTTTATGTTTATTACGCTAATATGGTATGGTAGTAGTAGTAGTAAGAGGTAGCCCGAACTGTCTCGGCGACCGACCTATGACTTACTGAACATCATACAGCACAATTTTCGTACAAAGGCGAAGAGAAATGCATAAAACTCATGGAATAACAAGTTGTTGGACAATTAAGACTATGCGCTTGTTACTCTAAAAATGAAAAAAGTTTTTATTATACTTACTAAAAAACTTGCTCCAAATGTATGCTAATGTAGGCTACTGTATTCATTATCTGGAGGAAAACGGAGAGATAGAATCCCCGAAATGGATTTCATTTTATGGTAAAACAATTACTTAAAGTTCACGCAAGCGAATTATCTTCAGGGTTGGAGGCAAGGCAGAACTTTGCGGAGGAGTTTATTGCCAATTTGTTCACAGTTGAGTTTACTTTACCTAAACCGTCCTGTTCACACCAACAGTTCAAGAAATGCTGTTAATAAAAGAACTAGCATGTAATATGCGAGGAAAGCCTGAAGACGTTTAATAATAATCAACTTGGTTTAATTCCTTCAATTACTTTCTCCGTCAATTGCTGACAACGAAGTATTATGGTAATAGTTTTGGAAGAGTTTTGGGCTAAATCCTCGATGATTTACCCAACAAATTATGCGCAGTGGGAGGGTAGAAAAGTTAGGTCTTAATGAAAAATGAATCAAGGGAATGTTGTTCCGTTATCAGGGTTAATTTCGTAGGTAATTTTACATCTCAAAAGTTTTCCAATAGACTCTATTATTCGCATTCGTAAGGAGATTCGCAAGGTTCTTATGAAAAACATTATTCAAAGGAGCTTACTAGCTTCGATGTATAGGTAAGTAATAATAATTTTGCATTGAAATTCAAAAAACTTTAACATGGTCCCTACACCACCTACACGAATACTTTTTCAACGTTCCATAATCCTATATGAAAAATGATGATGGGGCCGTATTTACTTACCTTCACCGTAAGATCTCAGAACTACCCTAGAATAGCTAGAATGCTTCAAGGACTAAATGGCTTTGTTTTATGCTCAACCTTCTAGCAAAATGTTTATTTGAACGAACAATTTACTTTGATAAATCGTTCTCGAAGAACGAACATCAAACCCTTGAAATAAAAATCTGTGGCTTGTTAGGAAAAAATATTAGTATTGATTTTCTTTCAAAGATGACCTTGTTGTGCACACTCCAACCCGGAGCGAAACCAGACAAATGAAAAATCATCAAGAAAGTAGTAGAGACTACCGCCCCTACTTGAACGAAGAAAGTACTTTTACACATGAACACCCAAATCCAACCCGACCACCTTTGTTGTTTCCTTTTCGACCTGTACTAGCAAATCGAAGAGAAAGAAGCCGTGTAAGGACATACTACCAAACAAAAGAGATGAGGAAACGCGAGACTACGAACAAACTGAAATTTCCGTATATTTAGCACAAACACCGGGAGCTCCCTCCTCCTCTATTTACAATAATACAACTTATTTAATTGAAAAGACAAATGGGGAAGAAAGGGTGGACCACAAAACATCCCTGTAACCTATTATGCTCAGCAAAAGTTTGGGGACTCACTTCATCATCACAACATCATCGGCATAACAAACCCAGTACAAGATATATCAAAAGTACTTAGGAACGTATCACACACAAGGAAATTTTTTAATTAAATCCACCGACTCTACTTTTCCCCGGTCTTGATAAACTTTGTTGTACTTCATGTCTAGAACATGTATGAAAAAAGCAAACAATACTAGAAACTTTCCCCCGTCATTCTATTATTAACTAGAAAAGGAACTTTTAAATTAAATCATCATTCAAGGAGATGAAGACCAAATTTGTTGGCATTATTAGATGGAAAAATGTGTATCCGAATGGACGGGAATGGACACGTGAAATAAATGCATTTTCATTTCATACCATACTCACTCTAACATGAAAAACAGATGTACACGTATTCTCCTACTCACTTTCTACAAGATGTCCATCAAGAGGAGCATTGTTAGCTTATGAAAAGGAGAAGAAAGGAACAGATGAAAACTTACTTTTTCTTTAGAACTACGTCTTGTGAATAAAAAGGCATGTGTATGTTTTATTATGTGCTAAATGAGTTTCCTGTAGTGAAGGAAAGCTACTTGGAAAACCAGATGAGTGTTCAAAAAGCAATATGGAAGCGTCCTATAGAATGTAAAGCTGGTACGAGTATGGCAAAGTCACCACGAATATCACGATGTTAGATCTAATGGGCAGGACAAAAATGAGAGTTTTGTGACATCTGATACTCGGTCCATGGGCTTGTATAAGTAGCTTAGACGTTTTTTAATTAAAGTAAAAAGTTTGAAGCGTACCGTCATCATCAACTAATAAAAGTAAGCATCAAAGCGTCTTTGTTTGCCTACGAAAAATACACTCTACACCTACAACATTTGATTTTAGTACTACCCAAAGTAAGCATCGGCATAAGTCCAAGCAAAAATTCAACAGCTACAAAGCAAGTATGAGCTACATAGGTAGACGCAAAATGTAATAGCACATTCAATTAAAGCCATAATATTAATGGAGCACACTATACCTGCAACTTTTGAGTCGTAGGCGACTCCAACCCCACAAACTCCGTTGTCACGAGCGGCTGACACTTCTCCAGCACAACGTGTCCCATGACTGAAAAGTATATCATAAAATATTTCAGATCAGGATGAGGAGAAATTGAGCAATAAATTTTTAATTACGTTTTTATACATTGGATGGGGTATGCATGACAAAGGCATGACTTCGTGATTACGCAGAGTGAAGTACATATACGACATGTTTTAGCGAAGATATAAATATTGATGATTAGGCTGGCATGAACTATGAGCATGCAGTATTTCACGAAAGTTTGCAATCAAGGTAAACGGCGCGTTTTCCATTTCCCGTTGGCCTAATCACACAACGTAAATGTGTCATTGCATTTTATATCTGTTCCTGATGAGATGAGAAATGTGAAATTTTATACGATGCGCAAAATTTCATTTTGGGGCAGCTCCATTTTGTAAAATAAAACAGACCTTACAATGCATGAATGCAGAT
>JAANSN010006585.1:0-10283 GCA_036850665.1 Dicranocentrus wangi | reverse complement strand
CTCAATTTGACGCTTGTCCTTAACAAAAACTGGATGGTTGAACCAAACCCAATCACATTAAAGTAGCAGTCCGCCGGCATCGAATTCATAAATAGCTATTTGGGATTTCAAACACAGTAATATTATTTTATTAAACATGAACCTGCGTTCCAAATTGCATGATTTTTGTACATTTAAATGCTCACCAACAACGCCTTTTTAGCTAATACAATGCTTTCACCTTGCATGGAGTCGGATCGGTCCAAAAGAAAAATTCGCTCAGTTTTCAACTCATCCAGTTTGAAACTGGGGACCAGGTGGAGCATCATGGCAACTGAGCCATCCTTCCGTTTCTGTCCAGAGACTCAACATCATCCGCAAATCCAATCACAAAAGTATCAAAAGTTGAGAGTTTTTACTTACCTCTGAATAGAGTCGAGGCTTGTGAATCTTCTCTTCCGGAACAATATTGAGAACAAAATCCCTGTCCATATCCGTAACCTTGCCGGATAACTCCACGAGTGCCTTGTGCCATTCTGGATTTTGCGGAATGGGACTAATTCTGTTAACCTTGACACTATGAGTGGGACTCTCAACAGATCGAATCCCTTCCTGCAAAGATACTGCCACCTTGAGTGAAAGTGGGGCCGGGGGTGATTTTGAAAACCACATTTGCTGAAGTTCCTTCTTGACCTTCTCGTCCGTGTCAAATGGGGAACCGTAGCGAGGTGCTATTGTGGTTGGGATGTAGAATCGGATGGCGTTCGAGCCCGGCTCATTTTTGACTTCAGTGACGTACCCAATCACAACTTTCACTTGTTGTCCGGGCTTCAAAAATCCGACTCGCACCTGAAATCAATTTGGAATTCAATTTACATTTGCTTTGTTTCTAAAACCGCACTTCTACAACATACGCAGGTATTTGCCGCTTCAGAATTTTTTTTACTAACCTTGAAAATATCAGGTGTGATTTCTTGGCCCAGAAAAGCCGTCTTTTCGAACGTGACTGCATAGTCGTAATCAGTTTTTGCCTCCTCTTTTTCTTTGACAACGCCCTGATATGAAATATTCAAGCTGCATGATTTCTCCAAATTTTAAATTCTAGGCAGCAACTCTATTTAATTTATTACCTTGATAATCCGTCCTTCTATCTCAACCTGGAAGTGAGTCACAGCTCCTTCCGGATTCACGGGAAAGTAGTAAATAGCCTCAATCGGTCGGTCTTCTTTGTTCATATAAACCTGGCTAACCTCTACTTGACCAACCGCATGGACCACAGATGCAACCACATCCACCGACAGCAAAGGGATCGGAATGTTTTTCGAGCAATCCTCCGCCTCCCCTTCCTCCTCACTCTTAATTGTTTGGAGGAGGCCGGCTAAATTGGAACACATTTTTATTTCACCTTAGTTTTACGAGTTGATCTCAACCTCAACTGACACAGCCTTTCCACAATTCCAAACTAGTAATTTTAAACTTGAGCCTAAATGCACAACTAATCCATTAGTCGCGTAGATATAATGATACATTTGTGAAGAAATCCCTTCTCTCGTTCCTCAATATTAAAAAAGATAAAAATCGTGTCGTAAAAAGTGCTTAAAAATATGTGAACTCGTCTGCCTGACTTTCTGATGTCCTTCTTCACACCCGTACCCAGAATGATTTGGACGAGATGTGAGCCAACTTTCTCCCTTTTCACAGCAGTTTCTCCTCTACTACGACTCGAGTTTTGGAAACAAGCCAGAAGTGCAACAAGCAGGCATATTACTACTCTTCATACTTGAAAAGTGAGAAAGTGAAAGTGGGATTGTAATCCGTACTTCTCCTGATCCTGACTCACATATTGGCAATGAAAAGTAGGTACATGACCTTCCCTAAGTTGCCTACCAGCGGTGCGGTGGTTGTCCGCTGCCCGTATTGCACCGCTACTGCTCGGCGTCCACCACCACCACCGTGCATTGCATCTTTTTGTTCCGGAAACTGGGATTCTGCACCAAGATGTTATCATTCTTTGCTCGGAACACAAGCAAAAATAATATTGGCATTGTTGCATTGTTACCAATGTCCTTATAAAATATAAGTAGAGTAAAAGCCCCTTCCCAAGTTGTTTTACTTTTGAATCTGGTTTGTGTAAGCTAGGTATTAAGGTACTAAGGTATTAAGGTATTAAGCAAGGGATTAAGATACCTTGTAAAATAAGATTGTATTTTTGAGAATTTTTTTCTGCATGACCTTCGCTCTACTAGAATAAAAAAAAAAGGACTAGAGGACGAATTGTGGAGCCAGTGGAGCAACTTTCTCAGCTTCCGTCTTGCTTGCTTAAGAAGCAGAGAGCACATGAGCATATCCATTCAATCAACATCCATCCCTTCAAAACTGCACTCCCTTCAACAAATCCACTTTCACTTCAACAATATCGAAATAATTTGTTTCACCACAGCGTTTTTTTGGGCACAGCCCGATATGATATGATTTTATTCAGTCATACCTTTTTTCCAGCAAGGTTGAGGTTTACACATGTAACATCCGGTAGTATAAATAAATATGACATAAATTCGATATTTTTAGTAGGAACTGCTAGTTAGGGTATTGAATTAATCACACAAGGAGTAGGAATAGTATTTTGACACAGCAATATAATTCTTAAATATTTAACAACAAGTTAAATAACACTGTTACGCCTGTCGCCCGGGGTCATTGGGAGTCTCCGACTGGAGACAAATGTGGATGCCACCCTCAACACAAAATTCAACTCGTCCCCTTGAAACCACTTGCTCAACCACTTTCTCGCCTTCTTCACCACCAGCTCCCACACGGCCTTCTCGTGTGTCATCTTCGTTTCGAAGAATACGATGGCCAGCGCTGTTGCAAATACATGTTCGTCCATACCTTGTTTCGCAGCTCCTGCAAAAATGATTAGCTATTATGATTACATTTAAAACAATTGGAAATGCAACAAAGGCTAGAGGTAAACTCGACATTTACCCGCTTTCAGCGTCTGCAATGGTTTCCCAATGATATTGCTCAGCTCCAAGTTTAAACTGTAGGAACCGTCGAAGGACTGCAAGCTTATTAAAGACTCGAGTGGGGATGGATTTGGCTCTTCTGAATGAAATTGAGACCCTCTGATATCTCGCCTGAGCCGTGGATCAAACGCGGATGTGGATCCGGCCATCCTACCACCGAACATGGGCGTTCCATCCAGACTCCCCGTACTCGACTTTTACCTGCTTTCAGCGTCTGCAATGGTTTCCCAATGATATTGCTCAGCTCCAAGTTTAAACTGTAGGAACCATCGAAGGACTGCAAGCTTATTAAAGATTCGAGTGGGGATGGATTTGGCTCTTCTGAATGAAATTGAGACCCTCTGATATCTCGCCTGAGCCGTGGATCGAACGCGGATGCCGATCCGGCCATCCTACCACCGAACATGGGCGCTTCCATCCAGACTCCCCGGCCCCGCGGAGCAACTATCCATTCTGCTGGTCATCTTGGCCGCACTAGAGCATCTTCTCCGACTCAGACGAGGTGAGTAGGACGCTATGAGGGATTCTGACACAAATTCATCAGAGTCTAAGCAAGAGTCTGCCGCACATGAGGAAATGTGAGCATGACGAGCACGATATATTCCCCCTCCTTGTAGGTGCACACTACTCGATGATGGTAATGCTTGTAATTGCAAACATGCAAATGATGCCATTCCTCCTATCAGCGGGTCAGGACGGAAGCCTCCGTGCCAACCGTAGCCTAATTGCTGGGGTACATCCCTTGTCTCCATAACCCAACTGTCGGAGGAAGCCTTGCCGTCCGTGTCCACCGCCACGAAAGAGGTGTACTTTGAAACAATTCCTGAAAACCTCAGTAAAATCACTGACTGTGGGAACACGAGAGCCACTGGCAGTGTACTCAAATTTAGCTACCTATACTTATTATTGCCTTACCACTTTTGCAGGAAATTAGTACAATTTCCTTCTCCAACGCTTCCACCTCTTTGGCTATGTGAAGTCCTCTCTGAATGTCTCCAGGAATCCTTCCCTTAATGGCTAGTGCGACCACCTCCAGCTCCAACTCACGGACTAGCTTTACCGCCGCCAGGGAATGAAGCATGGAGGTGCACCCAACGTCATTCTTTTCGGAATGCTGGAAACAAAAAATACCAGGAAAATAGGGTTCAGTAGGGTGGGATTGTCGCCACAATTTCCTATTTAATTATATAGCTACAGGCTGTAACCTTAATTTTTAGAGTGAGCGGTCCATCAGGAGATTCCGCTTTGATAGTTACCGCAGATGGACATTCATTCTGGAAGAGACCAAAGACGAGCATTTGGGAGCCATCGTAAACTGGTGGAATTAGTTTAGGCGATTGTTTATGATGAACCACTCCAGGCTGAGTGCTCCCCTCAACTGGTTTGTTATATCCGAGCAGAGTTTTGGTTTTATTGATTTGCAATGGCTTATTTGCGACTATGGGAGGGCTCATTCCCTCCCATTCCAGTTGAATATCTAGAAATGCAATATTCGGAAATAAAATATTGAAGTACTGATGTGATGTAAACTGATGATATAGTTTACATGAGTACCTGTTAGTGACGGCTGCAGTCCATTTTTCAGTTGATTTAGCACTTTCGCGTCGATACTCTCGTTGTATGTTACGAAAGCGGAGGTGCCACCTCCAGCTTTCGCCATACCTTCCACGAGGGCGTGACTCGCTCCGTCTCCTATCCCCAGAGCAAACACTCGAGCATGATGCGCGTTGGCTTTGACAATTCCGATCACGCCGTCAGTGTTTGATACCTATTCGTTAACAATTTTCAAAAACCTATAGAATCTTTGCAATTTTACAAGTCAGGGTTGAATTGCGTAATTAGTAAAATTACCTCGCCATCAGTTAAGATGAAAATTTGGCGAAGATATCCCTCAATCCTGGGTGTAGCATAGATGGCCTTCAAAGGTTCCAGAATTTCTGTCCCTCCTAAATCCGCGTCTACAGCTGCAAATTATAAAATAACAAACTTACGATTAGTGCATTTATTACGCTATTATTCCTCTTTTTACAACCAAGTTTCTTCTAGTGCTACTTTAATATTTATTAATTATACTATTCATTTCATACACTGTGCCTGTATCAGTGCTGCGTATAAAGTTTTGTCGCTGTATTTGACGCTGACTTTAGTCAAAAACTGAAAGGTTGAGCCGAAGCCAACGACATTAAAATAGCAATCCGCCGGCATGGAATGCAAAAACGCCTAAAAATGATCACAAAGCATATTTTTTAATTTTCATTTAAAATATTTTCAATACTTTACAGACTAGCAAAATAAGGCAGCGATAGCGATCTTTTAAATACAAAAATCTTTATTGTTGTAAACGCTCTGCTCACCAACAGTGCCTTCTTCGCCAATTTGATGCTTTCCCCTTCCATTGAGCCGGAACGGTCCAATACAAAAATTAGCTCGCACTTTTGCTCGTCCAGTTTGAAACTGGGAACCAAGTGAAGCATCATAGCAATTGACCCATCCTCTCGCTTCTGAATAGAATATAGTTAAGTATAAATACGACGAAGTCAAAGTCTTCTACAAACGATCCAAACCTGGTGTGCTACCGCATCAATTTATTTACCTCTGAATATAGACGAGGCTCGTGTGCATCTTCGGGATCAATGTTAAGAACAAAATCCCGATCCATGTCCGTCACATTCCCGGCTAGTTCCACGGAGGCTCTGTACCACTCCGGATTTTGCGGAATGGGACTAACATTGGCAACTTTCACTGTATGCGTAGGACTCTGAATAGATCGAATCCCTCCTTGCAGCGAGACTGCCACCAGAAGTGAAAGTGGAGCTGGTGATGATCTTGAAAACGACATTTGTGCAAGCTCCTTTGCCCCATCGTCACTTTCGGAGGGGGAAATGTAGCGAGGTGTGATTGTCGTTGGGATGTAGAACCGAATGACATTTGAGCCAGGCTCGTTTTTTACTTCTGTGACGTATCCAATTTTTACTCGCACTTGGACTCCTGGTTTCAGAAATCCAACTCGGAGCTGAAACAATTTAAAAAAAGATATTATTAGGTTTTCTCCGCGTGATTCCAGGTTGTATTAATTCCAGAATTTATAGTGACCTTGAAAACATCCGCTTTGATTTCTTCTCCCAGGAACGCCGTCTTCTGGCTCTTGACCGCATTGTCGTAGTCAGCCTTTGCCTCCTCTTTTTCTTTAATAATACCCTAAGAAATATAATTAGAAAAGTTGCATGATTCCTAATTTTACGTTTAATCCACTAATTAATATGTATATAATATATTTACCTTGATAATCCGTCCCTCAAGCTCAGCCTGAAAATGAGTTACAGCTCCTTCGGGATTCACTGGAAAGTAGTAAATTGCCTCGATGGGTTGACTCTCCTTGTTCATGTAAACCTGACACACCTCCACCTGCCCCACGGCGTGAACCACAGAGGCAACCACATCCACCGAGAGCAACGGAATCGGAATGGGTTCCGACCTCTTCCCCCTCTCGATGATTGCCACCAGGCCTGATATTACTGCCACCATGATTGTCTCTAATCTTCAACAAATGTTGATTTAAAAAAATGTAATAATAATTTACTAATTATTGCGCACAATATTCTATTTACTGTGCTGAGTACCAGCTTGTGGAACGGCAGTACTTCATGGACACCAAAAAACTAAAAATTCAACAGGTACAACAACATGTACTTGGATTGGATGTTGTTATTGAATACAGCTTCCGAAGAAAAAAAATTATGTCCAGTGATATTACTATACAGTGAAATGGGCAGTCTATTCAGCCTCGCTATAATGAAATTCTCTGCAAGTTTGTTTTTGGAGTGTGTTTGGATCTGGAGTGGAGTGGAGTGGAGAGCTTGTGTGTTTGTCTTTTGGATGACCTTCTTCAACCAACTGCCTACAAGTTGGAGAGGGACGAGTTGCTCGGTATACGCCGACTCTTCTCGGTGTCTCCACTATGCTCTTCCTTTCCCTCCAGGAGAAAAAAGATAGAGAAACTAGGTCATAGGTATATAGACCAGAAAGTGCAAAAAAATGCTTCCAAAACAAACGTGGAAGTGAACCCAGTCCATATTAGAGAATCAATACCCACAGGTCCAATAATCCCCCCTTATATAATATGCTCCTGTCAGGCAGAGTGGGCCACTTTTGCCCAACGAGTTATTTCAAATTGAAGCAATTTTCAGGCAAAATTGATTACGATTGATTGAAACTTGGACTTTTATTATTGTTGTGGGGAAGCAGGTAAGGGACAATAAGTAATGAGATTATGGCTACTACACAGGTAAGAAAATTGATGGGGTTTCGTGATGTTTCAAATGCATGGGACTGTGGGACAACTGGTAATAAGACACAGTCACGGCGTGGCTGGGTGCCTGTTACGCTACAGAAAAGTTTTAGGACGGACTAAAAACTTTTTTGATTCCAAACATGTTTGGAAAAGTATGATTATACCCTACCAATTGTACTCATCCCGGTTTATGGGTTCTATTCTATTCTAGAGTATTTTATTCCTTAATGGATAATAATACCTTCATTCAACTAACATAATGTATGAATCATGCATGTAACTTGCATATCTCTGGTCACTGAAAATTTTCAACGTTATCTCCTCAAAGGTGCATGGATTCAAAAATCACCGTGTCTCTCTCTCTCTCACTCTTGACAAGTTATGGTACAGCTCCTACAAAATTATTTATATAAAAAAGTTGGAGTGCATTTTTCACTAAACGGATTATTTAGAAATAGGTTATATTAGCAATTACGGCAATCGTTCCAGTTCCCTAGAAATTACCAACTTTCATTTTGCATCCGACCAAAAAAAAGTGTACACACTATACCTTTTGTTTATCAGGTATAGCCCGATAATGTTTTTATTGTCACTCCTCATCCTCATTTCCAGCAATTTTATTATGTAACAGCCGCAGTCTCCGATAACAGCATAATTTAATTAAAATAGTAAATATGGTGAGCTGGTATACTCATAATTATATAGACAGTCGTAATTGCAAGGAGGGAAAATGTCCTCGTCACGTCATTCACACGACGACAGGACAAGACTAGAGATGAAAATGACAACGAGTAGGGGTTAATTAGTAAAAGTGGAAGTTTGGATGGGTCTTATAGTTGGACTGACACGTAAGCAGCCTTGCCGTACCTTAGCCTGACCAGAGCTTCAGTCAGTGTCACGTTACATAATGTTAATCTGAAATTATTGTCATTTTCGACTTTAGTCCACAGTTTAAAAAAAGTAATAAAATAATCAGTCATTAAAATGATCAACACAGTCTTTACGTCAAATTAGTTTGGCATTTACGGCAGCCTATAATGGCTTATAATAATAATAATATAATTCCTATAATACTCTTGTAAGAATTGCAAACACGGCATATACCGAATTACACAAAGAGTACACTAATTATAGTTTTACACTAGTCCCTCCAACTTAAATAACGCTGTTACGCCTGTCGCCTGGGCTCTTCGGTTGGGAGCTCTATTAATTAATTGGACAAAAAACTGGACGCCACTCTCAACACAAAATTCAGCTCATCCTCTTCTGGTAACCTCTTGCTCAACCAGGACCTCGACTTTTTCACCACCAGCTCCCACACGTCCCTCTCGGAACTCATCTTGGTTTCGAAAAACACGATAGCCAGTGCCGTTGCCAAGTCATATTCGTCCAGGCCTAGTTTTGCAGCTCCTACCGAAATGGTTAGTTAATTTTCTTAAACAACTTGGAATGCAACAAAGTTTATAAAGTATATAATTTCTCGACTTTTTTCTCACCTGCTTTCAGCGTTTGCAGTGGTTTCCCAATGATACTGATTCAGCTTGTCGTTTAAGTTGTAGGAGCCATCAAAGCACTGCAGACTGATTAAAAAGTCGAGGGGGGATGAAGTGGGGTCGGGTCGAGACCGACCTCTCTTTTTTGCCCTTGACTGTGGGGCTTCGGCCGCGCATAATGAACGGAATACCTCTCTTTCCGGTCCGACTGATAAATCAGAGCAGTGGAAGGAGTAGAACCCATCCCTACGACGGCTCCCTTGAGATGACTGCTGTGGTCCGAAGGATTCGACCGGATCATCGGACAGGTCGAGTGACAAGGATGTACATGCACGACGACTACTGCAACACAGTTGACCCCCCATCCTCGCTGATGATGATGATGCTGACAGTATTCCCGACGTCGGCCGGCAGTGCTTTAAACCCCCATGCCAACCGTGACCTAACTGCTGTGGTACAGTTCTACTCTCCATCACCCAACTTTCCGAGGAGCTCTTGCCGCTCGTGTCAACTGCCACGAAAGAGGTATACCTCGAAGTAATCCCTGCAACAAAATGGGTCAAAGTGGTGACTGAGTCGTTTGTGTTGGTGGTGTCACCAGAATTTTACACATGCTTCATAATTATTTTTTTAGACATTTGTTTGTGCCTCACCATTTTTACAGGAAATCAGTACAATTTCCTTCTCCAACGCTTCCACCTCTTCGGTCACGCGATGCCCGCGCTGAAAGTATAATGCGGTCACCTCCAGCTCCAACTCCCGAACTAGTTTCACTGCCGCCAGTGAATGGAGCATAGATGTGAATCCCACGTCATTCTTGTCGGAATGCTAGAAATGACAAAAATGGGAAAATACAGGGTCAAGTAATGAGGAGTGCCGTCATAGATTTATTTATGGCTAGTGGGTATATAACCTCAATCTTTAGAATGAGCGGTCCATCCGGAGACTCCGCTTTGACTATCACTCCAGATGGACATTCATCCTGGAAGAGACCAAAGACCAACATTTGACTTCCGTCATAAACGGGTGGAATTTGCTTTGGCGATTGTTTATTCGTTGTTCCAGGACCACTGCTCCACTCAATCGGTTTGTTGTATCCGAGCAAAGTTTTCACTTTATTAATTTTCACCGGTTTCGGGACAGAAGGAGGACTCACTCCCTCCCACTCCAGTTGAATATCTGTTAATGACGGCTGCAATCCATTCTTCAGTTGGTTCAACACTTTGGCGTCGATACTCTCGTTGTATGTTACGAAAGCGGATGTACCACCTCCAGCCTTAGCCACGCCCTCCACCAGACCGTGACTCGCTCCGTCTCCAATTCCCAACGCAAAGAGTCGAGCATGATGTGCGTTTGCTTTGACAATCCCAATCGCCCCATCAGTGTTTGATACCTATTTCAGAATCATTTTTATCAATTTTGACAACAATACAATTGCTGTGGGGCTAGGTAGGTATCGCGGCTGCGGTGCGTAATTAGTAAAATTACCTCGCC